>JAZHYW010051432.1:0-14800 GCA_037355805.1 Ixodes ricinus
TGTACAGTAGAGGTTGCACTATATTTGTGCTGTCCGACGCACGCCAAAGTACATTATTAAAAAAAACCTTCAATGTTTTTGTTTCTAGAACAGCTTCGCGTTCGCCGTTCTCGTTTGCATCACTTCTCCGAGAGCAGCCGTGAGCAACGTGGGGATCTATTTGCCAATCGTTCGTTTTATCGAAGTCAAACAAAAGTATTTTAGAGAAAGCGGCACCGTTTTCGACCGCGTTCGCCCTTTCGGGACGCAAAGAAAACACTTGTAGCGCGACCTAAATTCTCTCAAACGCAACGTTTATTAGCTTCACTTAGTCGTTGAATAATATTTACACCTTTGCGCACAAGCAAAACTGAGGCATATAAATAGTGAGCAAACATTTTGAGTTAGTGTTAACCTGCCCTATTTTTTAGTAGAAAACTTGAATCAAACATGAGTTGAGCGAACTTTAACCAACTTTGGGCAACAGCCATAGGAACCAGGTTGCCGTGTTGTTATTTTTATTTACCTGTTTTTATTTCGGTTGCACCACCCTGACGCAGAAGGAAGTTGCATCCACTGGAGCGTGCTCCATTGATGACCACAAGGTGGCCTGCATCGTAAGTGCCACTGACATCAACAGTGTCCTTTAATGGTGGCTCCCATATTGTTTCCGAGGTGCCATAAGCGCTACAGTTTCGGGCATATCCCTTTGGCGAATGTCTTTGGGTGCGCGACTTCGCTGTTTGTCCCGCTTAACTCCAGAAGCATTGGTGTTGTAGTTTTCCCCGGATGCAGCATGTCGGCGTGGGCGGCGCTGGAGTGTTACGTGTTTTGGTTTCTGCTTGCTACCAGACTTTCTTGGCGTGACTGTGTTTACGGCGATCTGCTGTTCCTAAGTAAAGGGCTGTAGTTGAGCTTGCTGGTGCATCATAATATAATATGGCAAGCTGAACTTAGGAAAATATAATATATATTCCTAAGTTCAGCTGTCCGTATTGACTGAAAATGTATTCTGCGAAAACACTAGAATGTATTTTCCTAAGTTCACCACCATTATTAAAGCTTCGTCAGTGTCCCTTTTTCTCTTTATATTATATTTTCATAAGTTTAGCAGGCCCTATTATAGCATTATGCTCTTACTAGTTGTGTGGATCCAAGGCGCCTATGGGGTTCTTTGCTTATGTGCAGGTTATCAGTTGCGAAAATTTGGTTTTGCTTGTGAAGAGTGAAAAGTGAACCTAACGGACACGAGGTCTGTGTTATTTTTTCCGCGGACTTTGCGCACTGGTTTCTGATCACTCATGGAAGGAACTTATAAAAGTGTCGATTTCGCGTTTGTTATACTTCTGGTGTTCAATACCTTCTTTTGCTGACCTGTCTTGTGAGGTCATGTGAATAACTTTATTGTCCAAACAAAGCGGGAAATATTCAATACTAGGTGTCCGCGCCACTCTAGTGGCTGCCAAGGTGTCATAGGAGATATTTCGGCATTGTATTTTAGCAACGCAGGTTCCTAAACTAGAGCGCCGTGTATCTTTGGAACGTCCGTTTCAGGAAAGCAGTAGCTTATTTCAAGTATTAACTTGTACAGTGCGGATAACACGTATATTACAAACCCGCAGACTGTGCTGAAATGAGTTGTTTTATAAATACAACATAAGTATATAATGGCATGTGTTGCTTTACAAGATCTTTCATTCCTTAAATTATGTCGTTCAAATTTTTCTCTGCCTCTGCTACTCAATTTTATGTTAAGGACGCATTCAGCTTTCGCAATATTTTCAGCCATGCTGTCACCGTTCACCAACACAAAACCTGATTAGTAGCTGTTTATTGCGGCATTTCAGTAGCGAGATAAATTGGGATGCTCTTGCGATTATGAGTTCGAACCATACTTCGCTCCATGTTAAGTCGAGGCGAACCCTACGCTTCGAGGCGATTTGACCAATCAAGCAAGCGCCAAAATCGAAAGGCACTTCGGCTTTTCTGCTTATAGTTAGTTCAGCGGTGAGAGAACGTTTACAAAAACGTTACGCACACTATACTGGTGTGCCTTTGACTATGTCTTATTGCATCCATCAGCTGGTAGCGACGACTGCGTCTGGACATCAGATGAAACAAAGTATACCTTCGTTATTTTCTTCCTTACTATATATGCCTCATAATAAAAAAAGTATTGACTGGGGCCTTCTTTTGTTGCAATTTCTCGTCATGCGGCTACTCCCGCACTTTAACACGGCGAGCAAACGTCCCGCAAAAAGGCTACGTATTTAGAACACACGAAACGTTCGTAGCGCGGGCTTTTACCTTTGAGTAGTTCCACGACTGATCAATTTCCTGCTAATGACAATACGGTTTATAAGCTATAAATTAGGGCGGGTTGCCTTGGCTGTCTCCCAAGATAAGAAAAGTGGAGATAAGTTGCCATCTCCAAAGCCGTAAATGGAAAGATCACATGTGAATAAAATATGTTTGGAATTTCTTAAACATATATGTTTTTATAGTTTTTCTTTTTTTCCCATATTGAACTTCCAAACGCTAAGAACTTAAAAGGCGAGTATTGTCACATTGCAAGAATCACGGCACAAATCGACGACTTTTTTAAACGTTATAGTCGCTGACACTTTGTGAAACACAAAAGGCGGAAAGCACACGTTCCTGAAAACAGCGAGAACTTGAAAGCTTTAAAGAATATATAAATACCACATTTCGAACAATAACGAGACGTTATTGTCTGCAAATGTTTTAATATATATTTAAAAAAAACTATTCGACCCGTTATAATTGAAGCCAAACGAGAAACAGGTTGTTCGTTTTTTAAGAAATCCAGAAACCCAAAACATTTTTTTTCTCAAATACAAAAAAAAAAACACTGTAACTATTTTTTTTAGATCTAGTTTCGGGTATGCTTACAAATTTCAATAATGTTTTTTTTTACTTAATTTTGATCAATTTCAATGTCGCACAGCTACATTTGGCGCTGGTTCGCCTATTTTTCTGATAAACGCCATCTCATTATACATTAACAATTATTTTATCTGCATTTGTCGTGATCTAATGCGACCATTTTCTTCCTAACACCGTTAACTCTCTAAAGGACAATGGATATAAAATTGCGTTACTTCAAGGTAAAGCGCACCCTGTGTAGAAAAGGGCCACGTGAAGTGAAGTACACGACAAACGCGGTAGGGCGCGGTCGCTGGAGTTTGCCGAGGCGCGAGGTGCCTTCCGCCTGAGCGGCCGTTCATTCATCTGCGCTCTAAAGTGAGCCCACGAGGCCGAGCGAAGAGCGCGCGCCGGAACTTTCCTAATTAGCCCAGTCCGGTCGGACAGGGTCGGCAATCGGGGCATCCCCTTGCCCCCGGGAGAAGGGCGTGCTGAGTCGAGCCGTGAGAGGACGTCAACATTCTGCGAGCACGGGGGTCGATGTTGTGAACGACGCTCGGGAGCCTGATTAGACCTGCCGCGGTTTAGACTGGGCAGGCGGTGTCGTCACCGACGTGGCCCCGTTCGTGCCTGCACATGCCTCCGTTCATCAAACTTTTTTAGATTGATTTAATGTGATGTAACAGGATATGCAGAGCGTGTTCTGTTTAGAGCTAGTGGACGGATCCCGAGCGAGTATTTTTTATCTTATTTCTCTAGCTGCTCCTACAAGTTTCATTTTAGTTTCCTCACGCGTAATTTTGCATTTAGTCGCCTGTTTTCATCCTTGTTCTTTACGCAAGCGCTACATTTTTTACTGAATATACCGTGTGATATTTTTATTCCAAACAGATTTATTACAAACAAATCCGTAAAAGATGCACTAATACGGTTTGTGCAGTTGAGTTGTACGGCCAGGGGGACATTATGAGGTGGCTAATCTTTGCGGTAAGTCGGCTAATTAATTAAAATTCGCTAATAAATTTTTAATTAGTGAAAATACACATTTGCTTCCAATTAGAAACTTAGAGAGCGTCATCGAAAACCACTAAATCAACTTTTTTTAGAACAAATTGAAGCTCGTGGGAAACTCGGGGGCGCGCCAAAGTTACCACTCGTGAAGCAGGCGCAAAGGTAGCAGTGGTGGAACGCGATAATGATCAAACCATCCGCGTTCCGCAGTTGCTAGCTTTGCGTTTTGCTACTACCGAGGTTGCGGCTGCCGACGACATGGATGCCTGAGGCGCCGCCATGCTCCTCGGCACGGAATGTCCGGCTGTGACCAACGAATCCGGACGTCGGGTCGTCGTGACATGCTTGAAAGATATCTCGAAGGTCGGTCGGGATCACCAGCAGCTACGGCAGTTGTTGTCCCCGAAGTTCTCTTTGTAGAGTACACCTTGTCGAATGGCGAATCTCGGCAGGGCTTGGGAGGAAACACGTGGCATGGTACACCCGCGCCCTTCCAGGTGATCTACTAGTGCGCGCAGCTCAGGATAGCTGCGTTGTCGTCGTGCCATGACGTCGGTATTCAGCGCGCCTAGGGACAGCTCGTGGTCATTGTTGTCGCTGCTGCAGGAATTTGTCTCGACAGGGGCTCTATACAAGAAGTCGGCGTCGCTGTGCATGAGGCCTGACTTACAAACCACAGCCATGTTGAATACTTGTAGTCGGAGACTTCATCGCGCGAGGCATCCTGAAGGGTCCTTGAAGTTCGCAAGTCAGCAGAGCGAGTGGTGGACTGTGACTTCGCAAAACGGTCTCCCGTACAAGTACGGGCGAAACTTTGTGATTGCCCAGGCGACCTCAAGACAATATTTTTCAGTCGTGGAGTAATTTTTCCCCGCCTTTAACAGTGTTCGACTTGCGTAGGCGATGGCTCACTCTGTTGTCTTCTTGCACTTGAACCAGTACCGCTCCAAGACCTGCGTTATTAGCATCCCTGTGAATCTCTGTTTCCGCATTCTGATCAAAGTGTCCATGAACAAGTGGTGTCTAGAGTCTTCGCTTCAGTTCGTCAAAATGCCTGCTGCTGTTCCTCCGCCCATTCCAACTTCTCGGTTTCCCTCGTGAGGTTTGTGAGCGGTGCGGAAACCTTTGCGAAATCCCCAACAAATCGCCGATAGTAGGCACATTGTTCGAGGATACTTCGCATGGCCTTCTAGTTTCTCGGCAGTGGAAATGCCATGACGGCGGGAGTCTTCTCCGGGTCTGGGAAAACGCCTTCGTTATTAAGCACATAGCCTACGAACTTCAGTTCTTCTTGGGCGAACCGGCACTTCGATGGCTTAAGGGTGTATCCGGCGGTCTGTGTGGCTTGGCGCAAAGCTCGAAGTTGTCACAAATTCTCGTCGAAGTTGCTTGAAAACAGTACTACGTTGTCAAGGTAGACGAGACAGCTCTGCCACGTTTGTACTGCCAAGTGTGGTGTCCATGACAGGCTAGAAAGTTGCTGGCGCCGTGCATAGTCCAAAGGGCATCACCTTGAACACGTACAGTCCATCCGGCATAAAGAAGGCTGTCTTTTCTCAGTCCCGTTCGTCGCCTTCGATCTGTCAGTGGCAGTTCTTTAAGTCCATCAATGAAAAGTATCGAGAGTGGCGCAGCCGGTCTAGAGTGTCATGAATGCGAGGGAGTCGATAGACGTCTTTCTTAGTCATCACATTCAGCTGCCGGTAGTCGACGCAGAACCTAAGAGTTCCGTCCTTCCTCTTAACCAGTACGACTAGAGGGGCTCGCGGGCTGCTTGAAGGCTGAATTATGTTGTCGTTCAGCATATCTTTAGCTCCTGAATTACCAGTCCTTTCTCTTACAGAAACTCTGCACGGCAATCGATGCACAGGGAGCGCGTCATCCTCAGTAACGATGCAGTGCTTCGCAACGGACGTTTGGCGCCTGTTCGACGACGTCGCTAAGCAGTCGCTGTGTTCGGCGAAGAGGTTAATCAGCTGCCGTCGTTTCGGGACCGGAAGCTTATGGTCAATATTGAGCTGCGGTGGGGACGTACTGTCTTGCTGAGGTTGCGGGGACTCTTCAGTAATCCCGGTGATTTCGTTGGAGCTACGGATTTCTTCGACGTGGCCCACTGCGGCTCCTTTCGTGACGTATTGCGTTTCTTGTGGGAAGTTCGTCACGAGGACTACAGTGTGCCCATCCTGAAGTTCAGTTACTCATCTGGCGACGCATATTCCTCTTCCCAGGAACAACTGATTGTTGCCTCCCAGAACAACGGGTATAACTACACTTGATTGCTCTGACATGTTCACGTGGGCGGTAGCTACTGAAACGGCGACTGAAATTGTTTGGGATTTCTCTAAGGGCGGTATTGTTGTCCGCAGCGTCAATATTTTCCTTCAAAGGTCGATGACGGCGCAGTATTCATATACAATGTCCATGCCGAGAATGGCGTCTCTTACACAGTCTTGTATAACGAGGAATTTCCCAAGACACGCCTCGCCGTGAATTTTGACGTGAGCAGTGCTCCTTCTGACGGGCGTGATGTGGTGTCAACCAGCCGTTCGTATCTGCGGCCTATCCCAAGGCGTCGTCACTTTTAGAAGGCGGCGAGAGAGTCTCCTACTCAGAACTGAGTAGTCTGCTCCGGTGTCCACGAGTGCTGACGGGTCGTGGACGTTGATAACAACGTTTAAGCTCTTGGGCACCGTTTCTAGAGCGTCCTTGCAATACGTGGCGTCTGGAGAGTTGGAGCGCTCCGGCGTTCTTGGAGGCTCTTTACTTCGGTCGTCGTCGGCAACGCCACCTCCAGGCGTTGCCGTAGTTAGTTTTCCCGGCGACGCAGGGGAGACTGGCTTTCTTGGCGGCGTCGTGGCGCTGTAGACGCTGAACGTCTTGGCGGTGGTGACGGAGATTTACGGCGGAAGGGCGCTGCTGAGGATGGCAAACGTCAGAGGTACACCTCGATATCGCGAGGGCTTTCGCCGTACCTCGAACGTGGGTCATTCGGGTGGATCCCATGCAGCCCAAGTCGTCGGTAGAAGCATCAACGGTAGTTGTGGTTGGCTTCCCCTCAGTGGTAGCGAAACGGGCGTCGGTCGGCCGTTCGCGACAACTCGGTCTTTTTTTACGCAGCATGTTCTTGGCGGACATGCGCCCAATATTTCTGGGGTCGGGTATACTGCGGCGCGCGAAGTTCACGTAGGGAGGCCGTCATGTAAGGACGTGGCGCTGGTTGTGTTCGTCGTACCATTGCGGCGCAGCTTAGAGCGGGCTTCTCCGGTGCTGACACGGTGACAGAAGCATCAGGCTGCAAGGCTCGGAGGACCTCCTATCGGACAACTTCGGCGAGTGCGAGTGAAGACGGGATATCAGCAGCAGGTAGCATCTTGCGAAGCTCTTTCCGGACGATGTGGCGGGCGATCTCCCGAAGGCCATTGACATCTCCGGTGTTCAGGTCCAGTCGGGAAAAATTCGACAGGTTAGAGGAGCGGAAACGCCGGCGAGTCGGTGGTAATGGATTGCTCGTTCCGACAGTACGCGCTCAAGTTGGTGGCTTCAGGCACAAAACCGTCGACGGTTGTCGAGGAATTATGAAGGAGTCCTCCGAAAATTTCACCCTTCACGCCACGCATGAGGACGTGAAGTTCCTTCTGCTCGGCGGACTCCGGATCGGCTCGAGCACTTAGGCGGAGGACACCTTCAACGAAAGCTGGTAACGCTTTCGTTGGGGCCCTGCACCCTTGCTTGGAGAAGGCCCTCCGCTCGCTGCCGACGGTGGTGGTTGATGAACGTCCGCGTCCATTCGACAACGCAGGACACTCAGGTAGTGAAGGAGGCTTCGTGGTTTTCAAACAACTGTCTCGTAGTGCCTTTAATCGAGAGGTAGAGTTTGCGGAGGCACTGTTCAGTCGTCCATCCGTTGTGGCGGGCTACACGTTAATAGTGTTGCAGCAAATCCTCGATGTCCTCGTGGACCTCACCGTAGGAAGGAGTCGGAGTCCGGGGGTCGAGAGGCAGGTATACGACGGCAGCGGCGGCGGCGGCGGCCGGGGCCTGCAACGCCTGGTTGTCGATAGTCGGCCTCATTGGCTGCTTGGACGATTTGTAACAAAATTCAAAATTACGGGTGTAGGCATTGGGTGCAACAATTTGATCAGGTCAGGGTCTTCTCTTCGGTGTGTCTTCGTGGTCTTGGTGCTCGGACTTGCACGGCTGGCATTCGGAGGAGTACGCTACACGAACATGCGTTATCCCGCACTTCCACCGAAAATATCAAGAAGGACAAATGACGAGGCGGCGAATAATTGGAAAAAGCAAACGTTTAATAGGGCGAACTTGTGCCCAAAGGAAAATAGGAGAATGTTAGCGTTGAAGGTGACACTGTCAGCGAAACAGCGCAATGGAGCGCTAGGGCGTGACTGACTCCGGCTCGTCACGCGGAGCACTTTTTTACCCGCGTGGGCTTCTGGAATATTCGGCGTAAAAGTTCGGTTCGTAGAGCATTCGTATCTCTATCATACGACAAGGTTCCCTAACTTACGAGAACTTTAAGTTGAAAGAATAAATAAAAGAAGATACCGCTCCCTGGAATCGAATCTGGAGCCTCCGCGCGACAGCAAAGCACGACTTCCATTCGGCCACGCGCGCGGTCGCTCTTCGACGGGCATGGCATTATTCTCGCCTCGATATTCGAATTTGGATATTTCCGGAATATAATTGGCTGCGGCGTTCGCATATAGTTGAATGCTCGTCCTAACAACATGGTTAAACATTTATTTTTCACATAAATATGAAAAAAAAATATTACCCGGATCATCATTGCACGATCTAACGTGGAAACACACAATAGTAATTCTTCAATTTTGAGATACACAGAGTCCTCCGTGGCCTCCATTACTATTTGGTTGATGCCGCGTAGCCGTTAAACAGAGCTCCGTTAAAATAAATCCCTTTGGCCAAAGAAAAAAAGCCACTTTAGGCATATTTAGTTTCAGAATATGAGCGGTTGTATATACCAGTCCTTCTTCATTTTAATGAAACTAAGAAAGCTCTAAGAAACTGGCTCCGCATTGACATGAGCAAAAATCAATGCCGTGTAATGTACATTTTGTTATTGCTTTGCATAACAACAAGCTTTATTGTTGTATGATTTTGAATGTTTTAGGTAGCTTGAAAAAAAAAAGACTCGAAATACAACTTAAAGTAAAACTGAAATCGTGAAAGGCAACAGAGAGGTCTAAACATGCCGCCTCTAATTTTAAGAACAAAAATTGCACACAAAAAGACAATATTCTGCTTTAATGCAACCCGATGTGGCACGCGAAACTCCGATCAATTTAATCGATGACTGCAGCGTAGCTATTAAGAATTTCCAGGTGATTTATTAATCTCAAAGGACGATCGGCGCGATTAGAAACCCAATAAAAATCGTTTTCTCTGGTGGAAGAGTGAAACAACAAAACCTTTCAAATCCACATCTCCTCAGGAGCACCGCCAATCCAAACGCCTTTTCCGCCACGTGTCTAGCAGAAAAATATACAAATGAACCTTTGTCGTTCTTATCTCACACTGAGTTTATGTAAATAAAGCCGGTGAAGGCTAATAAATTTAGTCTCTTATAACCGCGAGAATCCGAATTTTCCCCTCAAGGAACTTCAAGTTACAACAAGATGAACACTTATTATGTTATATAGAAGGAAAAAAGAGGTATCGTCATTATATTATGCGGAGAAATTGTGCCATTTTTGTTTCTTTTACATATTGTACCACAAAACTTTTATTTAGTATTTAATTTTTTTTGCAAAACGGAATACAGTATTGCACATACGAATTGCGGACTTTTTTATCTATTCCCGGTTGGCTGCAAATTATTGTAGACTTTATGTTTAATTATGGTATGTCATCTACAGTCCACCATCAAGCAAGCACACATATAATCCAACTTATATAAATTGACTTCAACTTCAACGAATCTTTTTTTAGTTTTATAATGCTTTCCTATATTTTTGAAACACTTCTATCGATGCCAAATGTCTTGAACATAGTATTCAATCAGGTGAATATGTCAAATAAAGTTTTGTATAATATGTTTCAGCCAGAGCGACATATTGTTGTCTTGGATCTCGGAAAAGACTATAGTAAAGGCGAGCCGCACCCACAAAAAATCACACCGATTTCGGAAGTGTATGCTGGCTCTAAAGAACCGGAGATCTCATTTAATATCCGCTGTTTTTGTTTATGGACAAATGGCGTGGTCGGGTCACAAGCTGTGGAGACTAATTCAGTTAGGACCTATCTGCTGTTGCAAATGACCGCGGTTTCTCTCAGCGCATTGTCCTTCTCGCGCAGCTAGACCCCTGTTTCGGGGCGCTATACGTTACTAGAATCTTGTATATTTATTTTAAAAAAACGAGCTAAAATATCTAGGTCTATAGCCAGAAACTCTTTTATTAATGTCTAGCGGGAGATTCTCGTGAACTCAACCACTCCTGTTTTTCTAAAGAGCCACAGACATGTTCACCTCTCAGTTAATGTTTGATGTCAGCAAGTAAGACTGTCGAACATATGACACATTACCTCCTGTCTTCTCTCGGTGAGCATCCATTTTGCACACTCAGAAGCCTGGGTTATGCATAGACTAGTATATGACACAAGTGCCGATCGAAATGTGCCTATTATTTTGTGGAGAGTCGAATTAGCCCTAAGCTCGAAGTATTCTAGCAACGTACTGTTCAATCACCATTAGCTGGAGCGCACGACAGCAGATGCTCACCCAAGGGCGGTTAGGTTGATGTCAGCCAGTAAAGCTAATCACTGACTTTGCACCCGGCATGAGAGGGCACGGCGGAACAGCCACGATGAACCACGCTTACCCGTTCCTTCTTCTCGTACAGTGTCTGTGGCTGAAATGCGGGAACCCAAGCCAGCCAGCTGCCGGTGACCAAGCGCACGGAAACCCCTACCCGCTCCACGTTAGCGGCAACACGATACGCCCCAGCAGTGGTGACTACGCGACTTTTGTGGAAAAACACTTTGTGGTCGACACCCCTGTCGGCCACCACGTGCAAGGAACCATGACGTCACCACAGGATTCTACAAAAAGCGCCGAGTGGCAGCAGTTTGTCAGAGGGCACGGCGGAACAGCCACGATGAACCACGCTTACCCGTTCCTTCTTCTCGTACAGGTTAGTAAGCGAACGTGTTATTCTGTTAAGAGTAACGATGTGTGTTTGACTGTTCTGCCGTGCCCCAGTGTTTGCGCGAAAACATTTCGCCGTTTGCTGATCTTGTTGGGCGGGGATATAGAGACCAACCCAGGTCCCATGACAGCAAAACAAGAAGAGTTGTTGATGAGTGTGCATGATATGGTCCAGAATCTGTCTACTGGCATGAAAAAACTTGAGGCAGGCCAGGCAAAAGTACTAGGCGATATCAAAGACTTAAAACAAAAACAACAAGAAATCGACTCGTCTATCTTGTCTCTGAAGCAACGCGTCCAAGGCCTAGAACAAATATCAGAAATCGGTGACGCGACCGGATCACCTCAAGTTATGGGGCAATTGTCGGAGATGAATGCAGAACTATATGCGCTGAAACATAGGTGCGCTGACTCGGAAACACGATCACGCAGGTCTAATCTCCTGTTCTTTGGCATTAAAGATAAGGATAAAGAGACCTGGACGGAATCCGAGCAGCATATTATCAAACTCTGCGCTGATTTGCTCGATATAAGTGTTGAGCCAACTGAAATTGAACGAGCACATCGCCTGGGTCGTTTTAAACAGAACAAAAAACGTCCTGTCATTGTCAAATTTTCTTCTTTCAAGAAAAAGGAAACCATTATGTCGTCCGCCCACAAACTGAAAGGTTCTGAAATTGCTGTAAGTGAAGACTTCGCACCAGAAATTCGGCTTGCTCGTAGAAAGCTGTTAGATTTTGGTAGATCTCAAGAGGGTCCTTGTAAACTACGATACGATAAGTTGTGCATTGGTGAACGTACATTCGTGTATGATCAAGTCTCGCAAGAAGTAAAACAAAAAAGCTGGGACCAAGCAAGCTCTTCTGCTGCGAGTACTACAGAATGAAATCAGGTGTCTACACCAGCAGCTGCAAAAATAAAAAAAACATGAAAAGCCAATCCGAATGTTGGTTGTAAACTGCCGTAGTGTCAAAAATAAACTCTCCGAATTATGTGGCCTCATTGAAGCGACAGATCCCTCAATCGTTGTGGGAACTGAATCATGGCTTGATGATTCTGTAAAAGATTGTGAAATATTTCCTCAGGGATATGCAGTATATCGTCATGACCGTAATGGTCATGGCGGAGGGGTGTTCTTATTGATTGCTGACGAATTACACAGCACTCACTTTGAAATTCAAGACAGCTGTGTTGAGTCTGTTTGGTCTCGTATATGCGTAAAAGGGACAACAATCTTAATTGGTGCTTTTTATAGACCCCCCAAATCAGGTCATGAGACATTAGCTGGGTTACAAGAAATTATTAATAATATGCCAAATGAATGTATAATTTTAGGTGGTGATTTTAATCTTCCAGAAATAGTAATGGACAATGGAAACATTCGAGTACCAAATACGATCTTATATAAAGAATTTGAAAGCCTTGTGAATACTTTTGGTTTTAAACAATATGTCACCCAACCTACAAGGAAAGACAACACTCTTGACCTGGTAATGTGCAACTTCCCGGAATGTATTGAAAACACAACAGTCATTCCTGGAATAAGTGATCATGATGCCGTTACAGCTGAAATATCCCTTACAAGGCCTCCAAGTCCGAAACATAATAAAAGGAAAGTTTATTTATATAACAAGGGTAATTATACTGCACTTTCACAGGACCTACAGTCTTTTTTAGCTGTTTTCAATCACAGGGCAAACCTCACAGACATTGAAACATCATGGAACATGTTCAGGGAGAAACTGCACTCTCTTATGAACAAACACATACCCACGAAAAACGTAAAAGAGGGAAAAGCTGTCAACAAAGCATGGGCTACTCCAGAACTTTTAAAACTAATAAAACGCCGAAACAGAGCGTTCGGTAAATACTGTAAAAATAAGTCAGAACTAAACAAAAATAGGTTAAAGAGCTTGTCATCCCAGTACAAGTTACTTGCAGAAAAATGTAAAATCACATATTTTCAGAAGCTAAATAGCAACTTTGCCAACAACAAAAAAGAGTTTTGGAGGTTTGTGAAGAGTAACAAGAAAACAGACACTACCATACCGGCACTCCTTTTCGAAGGAACTGATGTCACTGATGATGCAGCAAAAGCGAACTGTTTGAATGAGTATTTCAAATCTGTGTTTAACGCCAAGATACCACCTGGGGACACGTCACGTTTTGTAAATTTAGGTTATCATCCAATGTCGCCGCTTATCATTCATTACAAAGGAATTGAAAAGCTGCTGCTCAGTCTCGACACGTCGAAATCAACCGGACCCGACGGCATTCCTGCTGTCGTGCTTAAAAACTGCGCATCTATCTTGTCGTGCTATCTGCAGATTATTTTTACAAAAAGCTTAACTGAGCGCAAGCTTCCCGATGATTGGAAAACCGCCAATGTTGTGCCGATCCACAAAAGCGGTAGCAAAAATGTTGTTAGTAATTATCGGCCCATCTCGTTGACGTCAATCATATGTAAAATTCTTGAGCATGTCGTTTATAGCAGCCTAATCACGCACTTGGAAGATCATAATCACTTTACAAAAGAACAATATGGTTTCCGGTCCGGTGCATCATGTGTAACGTTGTTGGCTGAATTTCATCATGACATCGCACTTGCAATTGAGTCCGGAAAAGAGGTTGATTGTGTTTTCCTAGATATGGCTAAGGCATTTGACAAAGTAGATCATTCTCTGTTATTGAGAAAATTAGAGTGTTTGAATATCCATTCCGATGTTTTAGCCTGGATTGGTAACTACTTGGATGATAGAAAACAATGTGTACTATTGAAGGGCTGTTCATCCAATAACGTTACTGTAACATCTGGTGTTCCCCAAGGTTCGGTGTTGGGACCTCTGCTCTTTCTGACATATATTAATGACATCTGTTCAAACATTTCTTCGCGCTTTAAACTTTTTGCTGACGATTGCGTCATATATAGAGTAATTGGGGAAGACGACGATTATCTCAAACTTCAATTAGACTTGGACCGAGTGTCGAACTGGTGTAGCGATTGGCGAATGGAGCTTAATGCAAAAAAATGCAAAATGGTTAGATTTTCGAGGAAAAAGCAAGTCAGAGAAAATATGGGCTATACGATTAACACTCAACAACTCGAAAGAACAGAAAATATTCGTTATCTTGGTGTTATTTTCTCAAGCGACTTACTATGGAATAGTCATATTAATTTCATTACTAATAAGGCGAACAGCATGTTAGGATTTCTACGTCGCAATTTTTGTCATTGCCCAAAGGAATTGAAGGAAACTTTATATTTCTCTTTTGTACGTTCAGTTCTAGAATATGCAAGCATAGTTTGGGACCCCCAGACTAAAAATCTATCGGATAAATTAGAACAAGTGCAAAATCGCTGCGCTAGATTTGTCTCAAATATTTATAGGTTCAAAGCGAGCGTCACGGCCATAAAGCAACAGTTACACTGGCAACCGCTGTCGTACAGACGAAAAAATCTAAGACTAAAATTTTTCTACTGTCTTTATAATGATAAAACTTGCATCACTAAAGAAAATTACATTCGATGTCCTTTCTACGTGTCGGAAAGAGTGGACCACCAATACAAAGTTGCGACCATTAGCTCTTGTTGTAAATCATATTTTGTCCGAACTGCATTAGAATGGAACATGCTTAACGAAAATGTGTTTCCATCTGTATTTTCAGCTGAAATGTTCTTTGTAAACCTCTCCCTGCAATAATGCCTCCAAGGCGATGCAGGTAACCTCAATAAATAAATAA
>JAZHYW010051434.1:0-12105 GCA_037355805.1 Ixodes ricinus
GCCGCGAAATAAGCAGTCGATATTCACCTTTTCAGCGATGGTGGTACCGCGGTGTGAGAATCGCGCTCCCCTAGCTCCTGGATGATCGGCCTCATAATAAATGGCCTTGCCTACTCCTTCCTGGCGTGAAAAAATAACGTAGGCTCTAATACTGCTCGTATATAGCAAAACTTGAATTACTTACGCGTCGCAGACCAGCCTCGGCCACCGCTGTTCTGCGACGATCATCCAGATGACAGCCATTTTGATACAGAGCGTATATGTAGAGAGTTTGGCCATTCGTTGGGAAGTATAGGAGCCAAATGCGGAGGCGCCGTTGTGAAAGCGGGCTGCTGCGGGCGTGTCCCGGGCGTCCTTCAGAGGTTCGAGATGTGACCAGCAGAAGCCGGAAATAATACCCCCTGGCGGTGGTCGCGAGCAATCGACCTGGTAACTGCGTTGGGCCGTAATCTCGATGACTGAAAACAATGGTACACGTGATGTTTCAAGCACGCTCAGCCAAAATGATGGTGGAGAGAGTGCGACCAGCAGGAACGATCAGAGCATAATCCGTACGCCAAGCGCCGAGGGCCGGGGACCTGCCGTCCGAGCGGTCACACTCTGTCGAGCAAACCATGAGTTGGGCCGGTGCCACGCGCGCGCCCTATCTTCCATCGCGAAGGATTACTACCACTTCACTCTTACGCGCTTTGCAAAGTAAATTTACGAACATAGACCTTTGATCAGAGCTGTTTCTTGCACCCAGGGGATTCTTTCGCTCGTTGGTCAGAGGCATCCAAGCCCTTTCGAGTCTGACGCCCTGGCTCTGCCGCCCTCCCATTGACCAAACTCTCTACATTACCCCCTATAGGCCGTGAAAGTTGCGAATACCAGAAATATCACAGACGCCTAAGCCTAGAATTAGCTTGGAGAAGGGATGACGAGATGCAAACAGACAAATCAATCTTACAGATCTCGTGCCTATGCTGTCGTTTGTGACGTCACGCAGTGTCGATTTGCGGTGGGTAGAGGCGGAGCAGACGCAAGGTGCTTGGCTTTCGCGTGAGGGCGGCGTCCCCAGCTCATGTGGGTTCCGGAACGCGCTTGCTTTTTAAAGAATAAGTTTGTGTTTATCTTATGTCAGACAAAACCTTTCGCCAGATCCAGTCCATACGACTCTGAACTTTTGAGCATTTAAACGGCACCTGGCGGCGCGGGAACGAATTTACTTCGTAGGAAAAAGAGCAGACGACACTGGCGTCGTGCTCTTTAATCTAGCAGACGACATTTGTGTCGGCTGCTTCCCAAACCTCGAGGAGCAGTTGACGCAACTGTCGTCTGCCATTTTGCCTCTCACTGCTTCCTCCAAAGCTTATGGAGAGCCTCCGCCGCTAAGTAAAAGAAAAAATATCGCACATGCAAAACAAATAAACAACAACGTTTCCTGACAGAACGTAGTACCTTGGCCACATCAGTTTCAGAACCAGACACTTCAAATGGTGTAGACGTAGCTATATATTACTTCTGTGAATTGGGCAAGTTTGCGTTAACGTAATACCGCCCCCGGTTACAAAAATGGCTACGCTTGAAATCTAAGAGTGCCGCATTTGTTTGTGACTCCAAGGGGCAACTCAATTTGGTGCCAGTCCCTTCCATCCACGTCAATGGCCTCTTACACAATACAGGGACAATCATGATGAATGGTGGTCATTATTTTTATTTTTTATGATTATTAAGTTTTTTTATTTATTTATTTACGGAACGATGCGTGTGTCGAGACAGAGCCAGCACCCAGCCCGGCGTGCATTCCGTGACAATCAATACGTTTACAGGGGGGTCGATAAAAATGGGATTGAAACCGCAATGCACATGCGGAGAGAGGAGAGGGAGAAAAAAAAATCAATATATGCACAAAATAAAACAACACAAAAGCGAATTCGACGGACCGAACTGGTATCGCAGTCCCAGCAACAGCAGCGATGTGATCGAATGACAGGGTTACAGCAACCGCACGAGGCCGCAGAATTGCGTGCACGCGGGATATTCCGTCAGAGAATGGACAGAAGGGGACGCTACGAGCCTTCGAAGCCTAAATCGAAGCCAATAGAGAGTTTTAGAATAGGGAACTCCGACGCTTTGGGTACCCCCGGCAGCTCTCGGGGTGCTCAAAGCGCCGCCCTGCACAGGCGCAGAGGTTCTGCGCACAGTGCTGCCAACCTCCGAGGCCACTTCCTCCCCAAAGTTTATCCGAAAATTCCCTAGATTTCTCTAGATTTCTGAAAACTCCTTTAGCACAGGGCGTACGTAGTGTTCGGGGGACCCAAAGCGTTGAGATTCCCTATCCCAAACCTGTACTTTCACGCCGTATGAATGCCACGTGAACTTTTGTAGCGGCGCAGCCAGGCGCGGCGCTCTGGATTCGTTCTCGGCGCTAGATTAGGCTGGGATGGATTGTGGCATCCGCTACTGTCCATCGTAAGGTTAAACAGAGTATTCGAAACTTTCACGACCTATAAGAGGCGCACTGGCGCCTATCAATATGGCAGTCCGCGTGTCCGGGCTGTCTGGGCGACGAGCCGAGCGCATTCGAGATATCACTCCGCGGGTCACGGACGCGAGGATCTTCCGCTTGCTATTGACTGACAGTGGTCTTGGTTTCGGAACCTGCTCCTCCCATCGCCTGAGATGACCTCGGTGTGTTGCGATCTTTGATTTCTCTTTGAATAGCGACCTTCGACCGCATATCGTCATAAGTTAGGGATTCCTAGGATGCTTAGAGCCAGCAGAGTGAGATATCCCCATATTTAGGCGATTTCAGAAACCTCCCCAGGGCCCCTTCAACAGTAATCACAATTTCAGCCATTTTGTTGCTGAAAACCATTGTTGCCAGTAATCTGAAGCTTTATCTGAAATCGCAGGCGACGTTTTTCCGTCCTCCAGAAATGTTAAAACAGTCGGCGACGAGAGGAACGATATCGCCTGAGCTTCCTGAGATGTCGTATCTATAGCTCATGAAGTCAAATTTTATTTTTAAAATCGTGTATATCGCTAATTGGGCCCGCTCTGCACTAGAAAACAAAATGACGTCGCCTACAAGACAATCGGGGACAAACAGTCGTAGCTTATTCAGTGGCTTTAGCTCCCGCTGTCTTCCACTCTACGGTTTTGTATTCTTCCTTTAAATTTTGTTTCCTAATTTCTTTATTGTTTTTATTTGTATCTTTTTTTATTCTGCCCTTTCTTCCACAAACCATAATTATTTTTGTTTCATTTTCTTGGATGCTTTTGATGTGTGAGACGTACGTCTTTACGGGAAGTCGCATTTCAGACGTCGGCTCGGGCAGTTTATTTTCACGCTCCGTAGACATCCGCGAAACACGCTGGTAAACAATCATCTTAGTCATTGCGCAGTTCTGGAATTATGGTGTTTTCGTTTTTCATTTGAGTTAACGATTACGATCTATTGTTCAGAATAGTGCCGTCGGCGATTCGTGTTTTATTGGTGTATCGGTGCCGTTATACAACCTTCTCAAAAGAAATTAAAAAAACATTTTTTTCCTACAATCTCTTGAAAACAACGGTTTCCGGGACGATTGTGTAGGATTCTCGTAAAACTGAAACATTATAGAAACAGATATTTAGAGCAAAGCATTACGTCGATACGATCACTGGTGAACGAACGATAAGTATGCGAATTACAGGAGGACTTTTTTCGGCGGAAGATAAAACAAGAACTTCACTGCAAAAAGAGAACGAAAATGACGAGACGATGGCCACAATCGAAATGCTTAAACTTGACTCTGATATCCGCACCTTGCTGTTGATGACAAAACAATGCTCGCACTGCGCGCGCTTGTGAATTGCCAAGTAAACGTTTACAAAACACGGGTATTGATGTGCTTCGAAGTATTGACAATAAGTCATCTGAACCCAAAGTGGCATGAAGTTGACAGCCTGGGCGCCAGCGTTGCCAAGTTGCACCCAGAGTTGTCACAATGTTCGCAGCCTGGTCCCAGGTCGCCGAGTTTGACCCCAAGTTTCTACATAGTTGGCAACCTTGGATTCCAGGGCTCCCAAGTGGAACCCAGAGTTATCGCAATGTTTACAACTTTGTGTCCTAGGGTTGTAAAGCTGAACCCAGAGTTGCCAGGATGCTTCCAACCCTGAGTCTCATGTCGGCCGAGTTCCACCCCGAGTTGTCACAAAATGGGCGACTCTGAGTCCGGGGGTTGCCAAGTTGAATGTACAGTTAGCACAATGTTTGCAGTCGTATGTCCCAGGGCTACCAAGTTAGATCAAGGGGTTCAAGAAAGTTTGCAACCCTGGGTTCCAAGTTGGCCGAGCTCCAACCCTAATTTCCACATTGTTAACAGCCCTAAATCTCAGACTTGTTTGCTTAAACCAAGAGTTGCCACAATGTTTGCAATTCTGTGTCCCAGGTTTGCCAAATTGAACTAAGTGTTTCCAGAGTGAATGCAACTCTGGGTCCCAGGGGAGTCTGGCTCGCCCACAGTTTTCCGCAAAACGGCAACCTAGAGTGTTGCCAAGCTGAATCCAGAGTTGCCACAAAGTTTGCAATTCTGGGTCCACATTACCCAACCGGTACACACACGGGTACCATTCACTGTGCTACTTTGAAAATAACGCCGATGTTATGCTACGGAAGTCATCGGCATGCTGAAATGTAGTTATTTATTCGTGCAACTTTCCCGCGCGAAAATATCAAAACGCGCCTGCAAAAATATGCCGTTGAAATGTGAGAGTCTCAATGCGGTGCTGTATGATCCCCGGTGACGTGGCTGCGACCACTGCTGACACGAGGAGAGGTGTCCTTGTTTACATGTGACGTCATAGCTGACGTATTAGGTGCCGTTAAGTGACGCTTTTTTGTTTTCTGTCAGATGTTACAGGACGCATTAAAAGAAGGATATGATTGATGTTTTGTGAGTGGATCTGTGTCTTTTTTTTTTTTTGCAAGCTCGTCGTTGCTTCAAGCGTGCCATCAAGTGTTCAAAATCTTTGGAACATCAGGGATGTCAATGAACGCTTTGTTTTCAAAAGTGACGTGATGTTAAATTGGGCTGATTTGATTTACCTGGGCCAGCCTGCACCGGTGCAGAAAAGTGTATAGCGGTGAAGAAAAGTGCAGGGCAATGTACTTCCGGTTGTGTTTTGAGATAGGCTGCACTCGGAAATTAAATACGGCGGTATTTACCGAGTTCAGCTGGTGCAGGAGGTGCAAGTAAATTGAACGCAGCGAATGCTGCATCGTAGGTAAGAAACCTAAACCACCGAAGAAACACAATGTGCGATGTTGATGAAAACTGCAGTTTGATGATGACTTCTCTCAGGGATAAAAGAAGTTTTCTTGTGTTCTGGAACAATGTACAAATGACTGAAACTGAAAAAAATGGTGGCGAAATAGCGTACAGTTTGATAGTTTAAATGAGTGAGTGCATGCTTAAAAAAGTAATCAAGAATTCTTTAAAGTTCTTACGTTCTTCTCCTTAAAAATCTCGAAAATCTAACAGGGATAAAATAAAAGGCCACTTAAAGATCAGATTGTCACTTAACAATTTCCCCAGAAGAAATCTAATACCTCTCAGACTTGACCGCAAAACTGTTAAACTTTCTTATTACCACCTTTAATTATATTTCCAAGACAGCGAACAGTTGCTACGTGATATCCACGAACGTTAATATGACATTGAAGTAATTACGATATCAGAATTTAGCTTTTACTTCATCTAAACATGAAGTTCAAACAAATTTCCGCATAATCAGGTTGTCTGCCACACAACCGCGGCCGCTTGTATGCTCGCGAGTTTGGTGGTGTCTTCTAGTATGTGCCAAGAAGAAGACTTGTCAACTCTTCCAAAAATGGACATGCTTAAAAAAATTAGGCCGATGCAACAATTTTTTTACTTTCAATAAATACCGCTTATAATTATTCCTTGACATTTATGACCTACGAGACGCACGTTGCCTCTTTTTTTTTTTTTTCTAAGCAATGGCAGTCGTAGAAAAAAATTAAAGAAAAAACGAACACCTTTCGCCCCCTCAACTCGCAGCCAGAAAAAGTGGCCACGTGATCTGCAGCCGATTATATGCCGAGGCATTGATTGCCACGAACCAAAATCGAATGCCTAGGCAGACTTCGTGTCCACTGCATGAGCAGCATTTAAGGCCACGGTCCCACTGAATGTGGCAGTTTAGGTACTTTTTGGCAGGTCATTACTCAACTCCTTTTAAGTACTGTTTTGTGGGATTGATGTCATTCGAAAGGCAATGCAATCCTCTTTCATTTGATATTATGTATGTATTGGTTTATACTGTTCATGCGCATTTGTAGCGTTGCGAATATGATGGCGCGGACCCTCACTTGCTCCGCTGGTTCATGTTTTATGAACGATTCATTAAAGATAACACGGTTCCAATAGAGCAGTTTTGTTATGATGATGTCGGAGCAGAATGTAACGGTATACTTTTTTGGTATTTGCGCCACTTTGTTTTTTTTCAGCTCTCCAAATATTGCCCTAAAATTGACATTTTTCAGCACAAATATGTTTTTAATGACAAGCGCTAGGGCAATGAAATTAGCTACAGATGTAGTCCTTATAATTGGTAATATGCAGAAAAAAATTCAATGTTGTGTATAATTTGTTTTGTTTAGATATTTTATATCAAACGTAGCACTCCTTTGTGCTTCGAGTCATGGTAATTCAAATGCCGCTGAGTAAATAATTAAACTATGGTAAAATCTTTTATAACATTTAGAACTACAATAGTTGCCCAAGAGGTGGACGGTGGCTTTTTTTATTTTCAAAGTCATAACGCTCCGGGAGCCCTTCAAACTGACCTGTTTTTGACGCACATCCTTTTTGGACATCAAACAGATTTATTGGCATCTAATAACATTTATTGTATGGAATAGATATACATTGCGATGTATTAGATTTTACCAATGATCTTGCTTTGGTTTCTTGATAGTTGTAGAGCTTAGCTAATTTTAAAAACAATTAAAAACTGTTTCGGTGTTTTGTTGCGCTACCTGGCGGATGGCAGACAGAACTGCTGATTTCTAAGTTCAAAACATTTTCGAGGGCGGCGTTGGCGTCTGTATCATCATCAATCTCCGTGTCGTTTTACCTCCACATTTAGAAAATATATTTGAAGATTTACTATCGATAAATGAACGGTTTAAGTACTGGGTCAGGTTAATAAATCTAAGACAAATAATTACACAAGCGTAGCGTGATATAAAGTGTTCATTATTCGATATAATTGAAATCAATAAACGATAAAGACGAAGAGGGAAAGAATACACCCGAGTTCACTTCATGCCTAGAGTCACTAAATGAGCTGCGCTTAAAGTATCGGCATTCCGTTCCCCAAAATTGTTTTGGGCGCCGCCATTTTGGGTCTTGTGCAGAGCAAACGCAACTGGCGATCGTCATGATCCAAAAGTGCGACTTCCTCCGCATTAGATGCGGTGCTAGGAAGCTGATGCAATATTGCTATGCTCTGTCGCGGGTTGTTTAAACATTCGTGGAGGACGGAAAAGCGTTTCCTGTGATTTTAGATAAAGCTTCAGATAACTGGCAACCATGATTTTAAGCCACAATATGGCCAAGTGTCGTTACTCTGAAGCGTAGCTAATTTACTGGCACTAGCGGGAACAATGAGGAAGAGGCAGGTGTCAAAAGGTAGTGGCTTGTGGAATCCACGGGGCTCACGTCATGGCCCCTCCAGGTATTACAAGCTTCTTGAACAAGGGCATGTAATAGTGTCATTAAATAAGCTACGCTTCAGAGTAGCGACACTTGGCCATATTGTGGCTTAAAATCATGGTTGCCAGTTATTTGAAGCTGTATCTGAAATCACAAGAAACGCTTTTCCGTCCTCCACTTTAAACAGTTTGCGACAAAGCAAAGCAATATTACATGAGCTTCCTAACACCGAATCTAATGCTGAGGAAGTCGCAATTTTGAATCATGACGATCGGCAGTTGCGCCTGCTCTGCACAAGCACCAAAATGGCGGCGCCCACAACACTGTCGGGGAAGAGAGTGCCGATACTCCAAGCGCAGCTCATTTATTGGCCCTACTTCCCGCGAACCTCCTTTCCCGTGACTGAAACTGAAACTAAATATGAATAATACACCATTATTATAGCTTATTTAGTTTTAACCACCTACACATAATGAGAGGAGGAAGCGGCCGGGTAGGAGAAACGCGGGTTTTATGTGCGACTGTTCTAATCAACGTTAGTTCTAACCGTCTCAAAAGAGAGAACGCGCGAGCTTGCGCTGGTTAAAAAAAGACGGTCCAAAGAAAAGAGGCGGCACGCTGTGTTCTTTGTGATTGTGCGTCTAATTGCAAATTGTTGTGTGTATGTTTATACAGCCGGAAGTTAGTCTGCCTTAGTGGGCGTCTGGTGTCTCAGGTGTAGATGAGCAATTTAGCCAGTGCGGTACAACCGCAAACCTGGGGTCCTTAACGTGCACCACGCAGTAGTGATACACGACCGCACGCCGGTATGATGTAGAGCCACTCTATGTGGCAGCGTAGCTGCAGAGTAGCGCCACGCTTTTCCCTGTGCCGCCTCTCACCGTGATTGGCCACACATGGTACCATAGCAACGAGCTGAGCTGGCTCGGTTTCCGTAGCAACCCAGTGACTTTTACCTTTTCTGTGCAAGATCGCTCTGGATATTAGCACCTGTGCGACAGCATCAGTCGTATCGCCATAGCGGTGCTCGGATTCCTGGGTGTGTTCGAGGATCGATAAGACTTTTAGCATGCAATTTTCGCATACTCTTGGCTTTGTTTCAGCGTTGGAGTGTCTGAGAATCGATGCGAAATGTATGCGTCGCATGTTGGGCCTTGGGGAAGTTGGTTCAACCCCAGGTAACCCCATAATCACAGAAACTTTTAGCGAGGAAGACGCATCCTGCGACCTTCGCGTTTTGCATTACTAATCAACAATTTTACGATATAGCTTTTAGGATAAAATTTTCCCAGTTTCCTAGCTTCCTTTGAAAGTTTGAATTTCTGAGAATCGAAACGAAAGGTATACCTCGTGCTGTAGGGCCTAGGGGAATTTGTTTCAGCCCTGGGTCACCGAATAATCCCAGCAACTTTTAGCGAGGAAGCGTCTGCGATCTTTAACCTTTTGTACTAATCGACGATTTTACGAATTGGCAGTTCTGAAGGCTTCGATATAACGTGCTTTCGTTGCAGTAGCTTGCATTTTATCGCAGTGTTTTTTTGCTTGTTTTCTCAAGTGACAAGCTGGCGTTTGCTCAAATGACGTGTATAAAATGACCTGCTATATAACAATGCATCAACACATACTATTAAACTTAGATGCTCAGAGGTGTGTTCGTCTTTGTAATTAACAAGTGACAGACATAGTTATTTTTTACGAGTGTAATATTTATTTTCTGTAGCTGGGCCCGTTTTTATGCTCATTAACGTCAGCGTGCTATGATGTTTATCATCATGTGTGTAGGGTTCTAAATATCGTCTTTGCAATGCCTACAAAGGCCAAAATGACGTCAGCCGACCCCAGCTCACGCATTGGACACGAAAACTGCGTCACTCGGACGTATGCGCTCGTCAACAATCAATTCGTCGACAAATATTTGAATTCGCGTTCGTGGCCAGTGAGTGCACTGGCGGAACTTATTATCACTTGCGAATGCCAAGTTCTATGGTGTGCTTAAAAAGCACGGTGGAAGCTTGGGGTCATCGCACCGGTGCCCTAGCATGTCGCGACCGCGTGATTTCACAGTTCGCTTTTGAGATGAGGATTACAGCTAAGAAAGAAGAAGTCGAAAAAATCCTTTCATGGCCCCTTTAACACGGATATGTGTGCTACAGCAGATAAAAATATTTACTCTTTGCATGCCGGTAAACTTCCAGACGACCACTTGGCCTGTCGGCAAGACCACCTTATATACGGCGTCCGTCTCTTTTGATGGCGTTAACAATCTTCTGGAAACCACCATGCTGTCCTTCTTGGTTTAACCCCGTCAACTGTTTATCGCGCAAACGAGGGTACGACCGTTGTCGAAGTCGCTCCTCGCCAGTCGGTGAGATAATCTCATCTTGAATGAATGATTGGGTCTTGAAGAAGCATGATGCTAAGCATACATTCGCTTACTATGGGGCAGTCGAGCAGCAGTAGTGTCCCGAGGCAATCGTCCTGTCGTGGCACGGCGTAATCGGATTTTGTTCCATAGGAGTGATGTCCGAAAGTACAAGGACGGTACGTACGTCCCACGAAGCGGCCGCCATCCCGGCAGCGCGGAAAACCACTCGCCTTGTCCGTGCTAGAGTGCCTTCATGTGCGCTAGTCCGTGCAGCTGCGGTACTTAGCAGATCGAAACGGGCAGGGGCGGGGTGGGTTCTGCAGCGCGAGCTTTCGCTCCACGTGCTCCGAGCTGGTGTGCGCGTGTGCGCTAGACATGCACTCGGCCACCGATCGCCCCCCCCCCTCCCCCTTATATAAGTATTTGAAGATCGACGATAAACGTCAATCGTCTCCAGGTAATGTAACGTAATAACATTATATAAATAATAAACATATTGAAGGATTGAACGACTCAATTTTTCAATTCTTGGATTGTAATATGGCGGTAGCCTATTGTACTTACTGTTGATGAAGAGCAATTTGAGGTGACGAGGTAATGATTAAATGATGAGGCTCTATAAGGACGACGTTATTAGTGGGTGTCGAACCACAACGTACAGTGCCAGACTTGTTTCAAGTATCGTGTACCCAAAGACCTTTCTTCAACCGCAACAGAATATGGTGGAATCAATGAGGATGCTGCTTTACTGTACGTGGAACAGGAAAACTGCAATGTGCAGGAGTGCGGCTTATTCGTTAATATGAAGGACGGATTTCTAGCAGCATTCCCTGATTGACTACTTGGAACAAATTGCCTCGTTGACGTAAAGTGTCCCCGTTCCAAAAGATTCTTGAAGCCTACTGAAACCGCAAAGGAGTATGAGGCGAAAAATAAGAAAAAGGAGCCTAGTGTGAAAGGTCCAAATCACCACCACAGCCTCTACTACGAAATACAAGGGAAGTTACACAATACACGAAGATATTTTTGTGATTTCGTTATATTTACACTCAAGGACATTGATATCCAACGTATTCAGAGGGATGACACCTTCTTGTCAACCATAGCCCCTTTTCTACTCAAGTTTTACATGCATTCTACTCAAGTTTTACATAGTGTTACAGCGGAAGTCGGGCCTTCCATGGAAGGCCCGACTTCCGCTGAAATTCCTCAAGTAGACGAGTTGTCCGACCGAATAATCTGCCATTACTCCCGATCTGGGAATCTCTCGATCTTCATTCATGGCCATAGTATGATTAGATCGAGGGGTGTGGCTCTTCGTCCTCCGAACATTGCTTCGGCGGGTGTTTTTACCGTGTAAGATGAGACCGTCGCGTGCTGCTGGAACAAGAACCTGGCGATTCTTCACTGAACTGCTTCTTCCGTAAGCTTCAAGGGGGCTTTCTTCGTTTCGAACACCATCTGTTCTGCTTGCCCGTTAGTTGCAGGGTGGTATGGTGCACTAATGTGATGCCTAATGCCGTTTTTTTTTTGTTTGGGGGGGGGGTACTTGTTTATTTTATTTGAAGCGAGATTTGGCGCGTTATCAGAGAGAAAGTATTTTCGGTAGGGCAGAAGTAGGGAAAATAGAGCGTAGAACGTCAATGACGCGTTTGTACGGATCGTGGCAGGCATCGTGGAAACTTCCAACCACTTAGAGTACGCATCGACCATGACTCCGCAGATACGGATACGTTTCTGCCACTCACAGACTGAATAGTGGATCGTTTTCAGTTACAGTTCATGATGGCGCTGGACTCGAGGAAGCCTTCGACTCTTTCCACAAAGTTAGCCCAGGTGCCAGCACTTTTGTCGAAAGCGGTGAGTGTTCGAAACGTCGACAACGTCGGTAGCCACGTGCTGTGCTTGACACTGGGCGCTTACCATTCGCTGAGAAGAAACTTGCTTGTTCGTCTGCCACGAGTCGTCCGATACCAGGTCATCACCGCTACTCCATCTCCCGACAAAACAGGTCGTCATTGTCCGCATGTC
>JAZHYW010051436.1:0-28878 GCA_037355805.1 Ixodes ricinus
GTGCAATATATATAAAAGAAGGATGGCACTGCATTTTGTTTGGAAAGAATTTTCAACCTACTAAAGGCTCGCTTATTTCCCACAGATGTATGCTAAAATGAAAATGGCAATTCCAAGCGAAAACAAATTCGGGCTGTAGAACGTTCAAGTTCAATCTTACCTAATGGTTAATGTAAATTGCTTTTTTCACTGAGTAGGACTCGTTTCTCGCCTTTCAGCGAAGCCTACATATTACCACGTCCAAGCGAAATCTCATTATAAGTGCACAGAAAAGCGAAAAAACAATGGAAAAGCGAAAAAACAATTACTCGTTCGCAACATGAACCTTGGCTGATATAGGCAGCGGCTGACGAACGAGCTGTTTAAAAAGCTACTTATCATTAAATATAATAGAGTAGCAGCAAAGTTGTATGTTTACTTTTGTATTGCTTCCATATGAATACTTTTATTTTGTTTGACAAGCAGTAACTTTTTTTCCGGTAATACAAGCGTTCAGATCCCCAGAAAGAACATTTTTTTAAAAAAAGGAGGCGAATATGATTTCCTTGGCAAAATATATTTTTGTATTTTTTATTCCCAAATATTTTCTGCTTTTCGAAAGTATTTCTCAAACGTTTTCTCTCTTATTTCTCAAACGTTCCCGTTAAAAGTTGCATCTGAGAGAAAGGAACTCGTTCCCGTTTCAGTTTAAAAAAATGGAAAGTATCGTTACTTGTATGTTACATTTGTATTTTGAAAAATACCATATTTAGTTCAATCAAAGTTTTTTTATCTCTCCCATCTATCATCGAGCTTGTGAGGATGAGCAAGAAATGATGCTACAGCATGACTGATCTACTTAAACAGGCTATTTATTCTTTAACCCCAGCCAAAATAACGCACCGCACACACACATAAAAAAACGTTAATGATGTATCGTTCCCGGCGAAATGAACTATTCAGAAAAGTAAGCAACGCTCGGGATTAGCAAGTTTCAATTACACACTTCCTGGAAAACATCTAAAAAAGCAAAATCACTCTATTTTGGCAAAATGTTAATCTCGCCATTTTATATAAATTTTTCAGTGCATGAATGTTTTATGCCAGGCTTCGGATCCCATATTTAATTATATTTTGTAGTTATTATATTCATGCTGCTTTAAAAGTTAAATGAAAGTCTGCACAGCCAAGCAACACCACTTCCGCAAGAGCAACTTTAAAAATGCACTTACGCGTTTGAAAAGCTAACACTGGCGAAAACAAAACGTAATACTAATGTAAAATGGCAGAACCTTTAACCAAGACACGGAATACAAAGCTCCACAGAGTTGCCGAGCATGAAAAAATAAAAATAAAAAAATCTCACCTAAACCTTTTGTTTTTTTTTTAAGTTTGCCGCAGGTGTTTTGGAGGCTCCGATCGTCTTGTTTGACGGTAGTGACAATCCACTTGGACGTCGCCAATCATTATGGCAGTTAGTTACCACTTTACCATAGGAGACAAGGGCAGTCCGGTGATGTTCCCTCAAGAATGCTGCGTCCGCGCCACATCTACCGGGCGCCAAGCCACGGAGGCGGCTTCTTTGCTGACGAATGGTGAATTCCGCTCCGCAGATCTTGAGCAGCTGCAGACTGAACAGTGCGCTCCATTTGGCACGCATATTCCGCATGCAGTCTTGAGCGCTCTAAAGATCGCTCCATTTGGAGCGCGCATACTCGCTTGCAGATCTTGCTCGAGTTGGTCATCTTCCGCTCGTAGATCTCTGGCAGCGCTCGCCCCGTGGAGCGCCTCCAACCCAGCCGAACTTGACCCGGAGGAATTCGGTAGCTTGGCGCGAGTTGACAGAAGCGCGCTACGTCATTTCTTTATCTCGACAGTGCGCATGCGCGACGAGGTTGCCAGACCGGCGACGAGTTGGATCTGTTCGGATCCGTGGGCTGTTTACGCAAGATTTTGACGACTCGAATGCTTCTACCTCGCTAGATAAAGGATGCAAAGCCAGGACTGGATTGTGGCTAATCGCAAGCGCTGACATCTGGGATCGTGAGAGGAAGGACGAGAAAAATAATGGGTCACTATCATTTCACTGAAGCTCGTTTTGTGGACAAATTTTCATGGACTGCAAGTTTCATGGACACACCTTTCGTCGACACGATTGTTTCATCGACGCTCGTTACACGAATTGAACGCTGTAGGGACGTTTTGTCACGCGTGTATCACCGGGGTGCGCGTTAACCCACCCTCGCCTGCGTTAACACCACTTCGCGGGGGTGGTCTGCAGAGGTTCATTACAAAAATAGTAAGCCACCTGATCGACCCGTAAACCCCGCTTCGGAGCAACAGTCTCATGCAGCTTATAAGAGAAAAAAGATAATCTAAGCTGTCGATGAAACAATCTGTCGATGAAACATCGCGTGTAGATGAAACTATCTGTCGATGAAACGTCGTTCGATGAGCTCACTGCCACCTAGATAGAACGACAGAAAATCGAAAGGAGGCAGACGCAAGGTTAGGCCTGTTCATTTGGCCGCCCTGATTTTTTACCTTTTTACACTGCATGCCGCCGGCGTTTTTTACGTGCAATAAAGCAAAAACAGATTAGGCAACAACCATGCAAGTCATGGTTTAGTTACCTCTTTGCTTTTATTAAAGTCGTACCAGCAATTTCAACTGCACCGATGGCAATCGCTGTGCGTGCCTCGCCACTTCGAGGCGGCCGAAATTTCGTGACGGTGGCAAACGCGGACATCTTCCTCGTTATTTGTGACATGGGCTCCGTGGTACTGGTATTTTCGCCCGCCCTGTGTCGCGTGTTATTTCTGCTGTTAAGCAGTTAGAGTTGTCCCTGCTCGTCGGAAAGATCAGTTGGTTGAGGCGTTGGTGGGCTTATCAAGTTCGAACAGCGGCCATTTTGAACAGCCGACCGGGTCGGTGGGTCGTTTCAAAAATGCGAGTCCATCTTTCGCTCGTCGATTCGAAGCGGGTCCCACGAAGTGGAATTTTGCCTCTTTCGCGGATTTTGGCAAGCGCTCCAGATCTATCAGTGGAATTCACCATAGCACACATCCCCCTGGTCTACGCTGCAGAGAGGGGAGCGAGGGGAGGGGGGGGAGAAGGGGGCTCGGCGAGCATGGGTAAACGCGCGCCTGTGTTTCGAGCGCGCACAGACACCGCCTCTTAGGATGACCCTTTCGCGCTCGTTGTTTGTTGTGGCGCGCCTGCACCCGACTGTTACCAAGCGGGGACGCAACATGAATCCTAGAAGAAGTAACAAAAAGTTATCGAGATCCTTCTCTCGTAAATATGTTAGTAATGCGAAAGCATTAACTGTCCCATTGAGCGAACTGACGTCATCAGCTTCTGAACCCGGGCCAAACGGCACCTTCCCCTGTCCCAATGGAGCGAAGCCTGTCGTCTTTAGCATAAATCTGATGGACAGACTCCTATTCGCTGGCGCGAGTCAGGATTTCAAGGAACGAGGCTCCCATTGGCGCTCGCGTGGCGTAGTTCCGAAAAACGCCAGCAGAGAAGACCTTTACATGGCGGCAGAGCGCACGCAGCGTTCCGGCCGCCGGTAAGAGGAGCAGCGCCCAGCACGGGCAGGTTCCAGAAAGGTTGCACGGCCGAGTTAGCGCGGCGCGACCACTTCACGAGAGCGCGCGCTCGGCCGTCGGCCGCAACCTCGGCTGTAGCAAAACGTGGCCCTTCACGCCAGTACGCCGTGAACGAACTAAGGGAGCGGAAGAACGACATTCATGCTTTCGCATTCACAACTCATAAGAAGTACTTAGGTGTCCTAGGAATTTTTACTCGCGACGTATATATCTTCCCCGCTTTTAATTTCCGGTGTCGGGTATCGGCGCTGGTGCGCGCAGTGCCTCTTTGAAGCGGCCAAGTAGCCTCGTTTTTATTTCGGCTTTGGGCTGCATGTCTGGGCCGCATGCCGCCGCGCAGGCCCAGCTCCTTTGTTGCAGCTAATTGTGGAGGGATCTTGAGCCGCCCGTCAAAACAAACAAAAAAGGGGAACTTTAAGCTTTGAATCAATCAGATTTTCAGAGCTCAGCTCTTAGGCGCCCGTTTCTGGGTTGAGCGGCGTCGCCGTTGGCGTAGCTTCGCGTTGCACGCAACGCGCATTGCATGCCATGCTGAATGCAACCGGCGTAACCGCGCGTTGCATGCAACGGCGTAACCACGCGTTGCATTACGGGTAGTTTCCATGACGACGTCACAAGCGGTTACCCTCGTGAGGGTTTCTGAGGGTTACTCTCACGAGGGTTACGAGGGTTACCCTCACGAGGATCACGAGGGTTACTCCTCACGAGGGTTACCTTCACGAGGGTCACGAGCGTTACCCTCACGAGGGTTGCGAGGGTTAGTTACCCTCAAAAGTGTTACCCTCACGAGGGTCACGAGGGTTGCATGAGAGTCACCCTCCTGTAACCCCCTGAGGTCACGTGACCCCCCGCAGGAGGTCACGTGTCCCCTCTTGAGGTCACGCGACTCTCTGCTGAGGTCACGTGATCTCAGGGAGTCACGTATCCCTCTGTACCATTCCATACTCCTCCTCAAGAGCTGTGCTCCTAATCCGGCGTTGCAGGGAGTTGTAAACGGCTTTCAATTTTTCCTTATTTTGTACAGTTTCTACTTTCCCTCTGATAAACAACATGAAAACGTATATCCAACCGTTGACGGCGTGAACGCCATTCCTTTTTCCGTCGTGAACCTAGAAATGTGGACGATTTCGCCGTTACCGAGTTCCATTGGACGCAACATAGAAACGTCGTATTTTTATAGTTCTTACTTTCCTCTATATGAACAGATCTCAGAATGCCATTCCCTGGAACGCCGATCCGACAACACTGCTTCACACTCCGGGAAGTTCCTGCAAACTATCGAGCAGGGCTCGGGGGTACCTTATCCAGTCACTAACGTTACTTCAGGCATACCTGAAGAAACATAAACGTTAGTAAAGATGCCTAAACCTTACTTGTCACCACATTTCTATTTATATTGTGGAACTCCACCAGCAGTTTTGTGCTTTTGTGAACACCGGATCAGCACTAAGGATCATTGATATGTGAGTTGTATCTAGCTTGCTTCCGAATCTCAAGGCAACGACTACCATCAAGCTCATTTCTTCCAATGGTACCGAGTTAAAATCCGCATGCCTGATGTGCTTGGCAATGGTTGGGCAAGCACTTACTTACTAACCAAGCTAACACAACTGCTATGATTTTGTTGGCGTTACAAATGTGCCACATTCGGTCATTCTTGGGTGTGATTAGTGCAAAAAGACCGAGCTTACTATCAGTTTCAAACCAGACATACCCTTCATTGAGACAACAACGATGGGTCTCCCAAGTAACCCGAAATCAAAGACGTTAGCTTCGCAAGATGAATCTGGCAGATATCAAAATACCCTGCATACCCACTTTACTCAGCTGATCACGTGCTTCATGACATTTTCTCTTAACTTCGGACAATATTGATGGCAAGCAATGAAATCCCGCGTCATCAATGAACATGTATCAACCGAAAAGGCACTAAACTTACTGCAGTCGTCTTCAGATGAACAATTGTTCCAGCACACTTGAGTATGGGTAAACCCAGTTGTGTCGGAACGATTTTGTGGAGATATAATCTTCGATCCTTATCTGAAGTGCTTTCTTGGACAAGAAACGGCAGATTTGAGAGCATTCTTTTTCTGCAAAGATGGCCATACCACGGTCCTCGTCATTGGTCCAGGAAAACATTAACTCTCAAATATTATCAAATTTCTGCGTTACAACTGGAGACTACGGAATACCATCTCTGATAGCAGATAGTATGAGTATTTGTGCTGTTAATCGCCGCACCGGATGGCAATATTGTGAATTTTTTTACGTTCTTCGAGGGGCTCTTGGGATACAGTAGTGGTAATAATTTCAGTGTGATAATCCGTGGGAATTTCAATATCAATATGCTAGTTGATAGCACGCCTAAAAATGAGTTTGCAGTATCACTATACTTCAACAAGATGAGCCGGCGGGCTAGTTGGTTGTCCATCATTAGTAAAATAGCGCAAAACAGCAAGGAGGAAGGACGAAGTAGACAGGAAGGACGCTAACTGACAACTGACATTTAATAGTCTATAAAGGAGGAGAAGAAAGAAATTTACCGATGTTATACCATAAAAGAAAAAATGCTACACCCTCGAAGTTGTTATACGTAAAGAATTATAAAATAAAACTATATGAAAATGGGTGTGAGTTTACTGATGATATATGTGATGTGAAAAAAAGAAAACACGTAAGAAATAAAAGAGAAAGAAGGAAGTCAATAATTTTGAAACAAAATTAAAAAAATTGTTGAAGTACACGCCCACATATATCATCAGAAACTCACCCTCTTTCGTATATTTTTTATTTATAATTTTTACGTATCAACTTGAGTGTAGGCATTTTTCTTTATGGCATAACATCGGTAACTTCTCCTCGCCTTATAGACTATTAATGTCAGTTGTCAGTTAGCGCGCTTCCTGTCTGCTGCGTCCTTCCTTCCTTGCTGTTTTGCGCTATTTTACTGATCACTATGCTTCGTTTCAGCTTCGGTCCGAGCGCGGCCAATGTTATGAGCCGAAGGGCCAATCAAACAGCGAAAGAGGCCCAACGTCATGGCGTGCTCTCTGCAGTTGATAGGACCAGCTGATATTTGCCGTCCCTTTGTGCGTGCTCCTCCGCCGGCTAGTCCTATCAAGCGCAGAGAGCACGCCGTGACGCTGCGCTTTTGCGCTGTTTGATTGGCCCTTTGACTCATAACATCGGCTGCGCTCGGACCTAAGGTGAAACGAAGTATAGCCACGTATGTACGGATACCTTAATACGTACGATAACCAGACCGACACGAATCACTGTTCACACAGAGACTCTAATCGACATTTTCATTACAAATATTTATAATACACGTCTAAAAGGAGGAATATAATTAGCTCCCAAATCAGGGATAATCTCGTGATATTTATTTGCGTAAAAGAAGCTCTTCACCCAAAACGAGACATTCGGTCATTAAGACAATTTCAAAACGTAACGCCTGACAATCTTGATATGTTTCGCAACGATATTGTAAGCGCGAGTTGGAATAATGTTCTGACAGAGTCTCATCCCAATATAGCATATAACACCTTTTTGAATAGGTTTCAGACGATCTATGCGAAGGATTTCACCTATAAGATATTTAAATCGTCGCGTAAAATTCGAAAGCCGTGGATTATCCCAAGCCTTCTATCAAGCATTATTATAACCAATCTAATATTTCATAACTTTAACAAAGCTAAAAATCACGAGGATTTAAAAAAACAAAAACTTCATCTGTTATGGAAACTAGCTGTCAAAAGAATTACGCAAAGCTAGGGAACGTTATTACCATTACAGTTTTAACTCGACAATTGGAAATGTTGAGGTCACTTGGAAAAAAGTGAATACGATTTTACGGGGTGGTCGAAAAAATTAACACCTAGAGAAGCTATATATAAACGGCGAAGAAATAAAGAATGCTGCTTTAGCTGATATGTTTAATGACCATTTTGTAAATTTAGTGAATATAAATTACGATGATGATGCTTCTGGGCATATTAAGAAAAGTATGGAAATTTAATCTTTCTGGATCTGGTTCACGATTCTGAGGTTTTCAAAGCATTCGTGAATTTAAATAGCACTAGTAGCAGAGACCAGGGTCATATACAGATTAGACCTGTGAAATACGTTTTAGACGTAAATATGCCATATCACTTATATATTTAATTTATGTATATCTGAAGGTGTATTCCCTGAGCGTATGCAGATAGCAAAAGTTTCTGTACTGCATAAGAAAGGTGATAAAAATGATAAAAATAATTATAGACCACTTTCCACACCGCCTGTTTTTTCAAAGGGGCTAGAAAAACTTATTCATATACGGCTCTCAAAATTTTTCGATGAGCATCAGCTAATTACAAAATCCGAGTTTTGATCTCAAAAGCATCGTTCCACTGAGCTTGCGTTACTTGAAAAAAAAAATTTATTTTACGTAATCTAGAAGATTGAAAACTAGTTTTGTGGGTTTATATTGACTTTACGAAAGCTTTTCCTTATTTTAACGACAAGCTGTTACTATAAAAACTTGAATGTTATGGAGTACACGGGCAAGCCCTGCTTTTATTGCAATAATATTTCGAAAATCGTAAACAACATGTGTGCTGTAATAATTTTTCATCCTGTATAAAACCCATAGTCTCTGGAGTACCACAGTGAAGTACCTTCGGCCCTTTTCTCGTTAACGTATATGTACATGTACATGAGATTGTGAATATTGACCAAGCAACTAAATTGATACTATATGCTGATGATACAAGACTTATGTTTGCTGCGGACGAGTCCCGAGGAGCCCATGTGAAAAGTAAACCTATTGTTAGGCCAGCTATCGGTGTGGACAGAAAAGAACGCCTTAAAAATAAATGCAAGCAAACCTAAAGACGTACTATTTCGATCTATGCATAAATTTATCCCTCCAACAAACACCGTTACTTTTAACTCGTTAAATTTCGAATTAACTAATAATTTCAAAACACTTGGAGTAGTGTTTTGTCAGAATATGTCCTGGAATAACCATATCGAATATTTAAATAGAGAACTGTCAAGAACTGTGGGAATTATACGTCGGCATCAGTATATACTTCCTACATTTGTTAAATTGTTATTATAAAAATAATTATTTTATTCCTATCTAAAGTATTGTTTGTTGGTTTGGGGTACTACCTCTGCAACTAGTCTTGAAAAAGTGCACCTGCTTCAAAAAAGAATGTTGCGAGGAATGGCAAACGTACCTTATCTTTCCCACACGGAAAACCTGTCTAAAACTGAGAATATACTCAGTATTCACAATCTTCATGACTATAGGCTATCCACAAAACTTAGAACACAATTTATTTATAACACTTCGTCCCCGGTAGAATTGTCTGGCTTGCAACAACATATCGTACCTTACCAAATTCATAATCCTGATTACTGGCACGTACCTACGTGTCGGCTAAACACTGGAAAAGAAATGTTAGCATACCGAATCCCAAAGCTTCCAAATGTATTGCATTCTGAAGGTGCGTTTATAGATAGATTAACTCTGGGTCAATTGCGCTCTGTCATGCATAATTTTGTATATATGGATTGATATGATAAGATTTTTTTTCTCAGCTTAACCATATATTTTGTGTTGATTTACGAATGTCGACTAATATGATGCTAGGTGACTTTTTCTAATTTCTTGTTTTTTTCGTATTCATTGTAATTATGTACAATTTTGTTTGGATATTGATATTTCCGAACCTTCTGCAGAATGTACTGGGGCCGAGAACTCGTCAAGCCGCGTAGCGCGGCTTTTTTCTTGTCTCCACCATTATGTGTAATTTAAATAAACTGAATATTGTTATTATTATTATTAATATTAACTTCGGATTCACCGCCACAAGCGTTGGTCGTGGAGAGAGGTTGGAAACAGTAACTCTAGAAGCCCATTCCCGGGCTGTTTCGACTGTTATCCCAGTCGGCAACGTAGGCTCTTCAAGTTAATCTAACGAAACAGCATGGAAAGAATTGAATCTCGGCCTTCACCTGCCTGGGGAACGAGCTCGGTCCCTCCGAACGTTACTTCAGGAACTTCGACACGTTATTGCAACAACCTCCAATGTCTTTGGTAGCACTTCTCTGCTTGAGCATTCAATTGATACAGCAATCTTTCGCCTCATTCACCAGCATTCTCGTCGAGTTGCCCCTTGAGATCGACAGGTTAGCAACAAACATATGCCCAAAATGCTCGAACAAGACGTCATATTGCCATCTGATAGCCCTTGGTCATCACTGGCAGTTCTAGTTCTCCCCAAAAGACGGATCCGTTCGGTTTTGTGACAACTACTGAGAGCTCAACAGCGTCAATCAACGAGATGTCTTCCCACTGCCTCGGTTAGATGACACCTTAGATCGCCTCGCGAACGCAAACTATTTTACCACCCTTAATTTGATTTCGGGAAACTGGCAAGCAACCATAAAACTTCAGGATGCAGAGAAAACCTCATTCGTAACACCCGATGGCCTGTCTCAATACAACCGGTTACCATTCGAACTCACTAATGCTCCAGCCACATCCCAGTGGCTAATAAATAAAGTGCTCGTGCATCTAACGGGCAATGACCCTGGTCTACCTCGACGATATCATCATTTATGTCCCTACATTCGATGAGCATCAGCTCCAACTTCGTCTTGTACTGCAGTCTCTATCTGATGCTAAGATTAAACTGAAGGCTAAGGAGCGTTTGCTCGGCTTTGCGCAAGTCTCATTTTTGGGGCACTCGATCACTTCGGAAGGCATCCTCCCTGGTCCTGAGAAAGTGCGAGCCATAGCAGAATATCAAACTCTGACAACAATCAATGAGCTTAGAATCTTCATAAGATTCGTACCCAATTTTCGGCGTTTCATAATAGATTTCGAGAGACGCACATAATCCCTAACTACCCTTTTACTGAAAGAAACTACCTACTCCTGACGGGGGGGGGGGGGAGCTCAAATTTAGTCACTTGCAGGCATCAAACCCTTGGTAAACCCTCCCATTCTTGCAGAGTTTAACGAGATGAATGATATTGATAGCACACCAATGCTAGAGGCGATGGTCTGGGAGAAGTCTTCCTCCAAAAGATTAATCCGGCATTAAAAGGGTTTAGCGTTCGCTAGTCAACATTTAGAAAATTGTGAAAACTGACGCCATTCCTCTGAACTGGAATGTCTCGCCGTGGTCTGACCCGTCAGCAAGTTTCGTGCATATCTTCACGGTCGCTGTTTCACGGTATTAATGGACAATACCACATTGAAGTGGCTGCAATCCATCAAGATTCGACGCCAAAGCTAGCAAGATGTGAGCTCCAGCTTCAGGAATACAACTTTTCTATTCGTGACCTCAGCGGATCAATTCACCAAGATTCGGATTTTTTCGCGTCACCCTGTAAGAATTTCTGTTGTTCAAGACTCGTACACGGCACAGGTAAACGACGCCGAGCTAGCTCATGTACGCTGAATTCTACAACAAAGTCCCACCAAGAGACGTAATGATACGCGACGACGATTACCAGGCCTGTTCTAAGCTGACAGGGTTGTCTATATTATCCTCTGCCACGTAAAAAAACACCAGTCAGCATGCACCTTCTGGCTCCCAGTTGTACCCGTGAGCACGCGGGTGGCACTTGTTCAAACGTGCCGTGAAGCTCCAAGTGCAGGTCACCTTCGGCGAGAAAAGACCTACACTATATCTCCGCACGTTTTCGGTGGTGCGGCCTACGTCAAGACGTACGTCGGTCGACACGCTCAGACATGCAAACACTGCCAGTTCCGGAAGGCACCTACTACTAAGTGGAATGTACCCCATTACCCAGTTACACCTCGAGAGCATCCGCTTAAGATAATTGAAATTGACTTCCTCGGACATTTTCCTAAATCCCGGCACGGAAATCGTTGTGTTATAGTCGCTGTTGACTATTAAACAAAATGGGTAGAGGCCCTCGTGGTGCCAGATACTACCGCAGATTTCCTAGAGGAGTTCTTCGAGGTCACCATTGCTCTGAGACATGTCAAGCCATGCTCAATATTATCAGACCGTGGTACATCGTTCAAGTCACACCATTTCAGAAACTGTCTGGTGAGGCATGGCATACGACATCTTCTGACACCCGTGTATCATGCTCAAACGAATGGTCTAGTTGAGAGGAACAACCGTACACTTACTGATATCATGTCCGCCTACGTAAACTCCACGTATATTAATTGGAATAACTTTGTCCCGCACGCAATGTTCGCACTGAGCACATCACAGCAAGAAACTACAAAGGAGTACCGTTCAGACTCTTATACGGTCATCACGTGACGTTGTCTATTGAGACAAGGCTTGGGTGAACTGGACACAACGTTGCGCGGACGCTTAGCGTGCTTCAGTTTTTGACATTCGTAGACAGGTACGAAACACTATTCGGCGAAGTCAAAAAGAGACTGACCATATGCCGGAGGTCAATAACCACAATGTGCCCGAGTTTCAAATTGGAGACGAAGTTCTGGCGAGACGGACCTTGCGGCCTGTTGGGAGAGCTGCTAAGCTTCTTTCCCGATACCAAGGAACTCATCGAATCACCTCGGAACGGAGAGGGCCAGTCACCTACTACCATCAGGACCTCACTCACGGATGACCTCTTTGCACAGATCTCTGCTTTCTTGACCATGTGTCGCATCTCGAGCAATACATCCCTCCCACAAGCGCGCAAAGTCCAAGTTCCGTAAAGGTCACAAGAATAAAAAAAGTGAATATCTTCTCAGACGGACTACAATGAATACTACATTGACTGTATTGTCAAAAAAAAGTTAGCTGCGTTTTCTTTTTTAAGGGAAAGGGCAAGTGCTACGAGAAGAAAATGATCAGAAATAGAGGAGAAGACGGTGCACGAAGAAGGGGACAGCTTGACTGAGTAGCTGAAAAAAATTGTCGTTACAACATGAAGCAAAAATGTCTCGGTTACTTGTACGTAAGCTTTTGTAACGTAACGTAAAGTAACCAAAACGGCACTGTGTGAACCGGCCTAAACAGTTAATTTGAAATATGTTGAAAATTAAGGTTGTTGACACAGCACAGTATTCTTAAAAAGACACTGACACCCTTTAAAATTTATTTTTTTTTTTGACGGGCGATTTTTTATGGTGTCCGAAGACTACCCAATCAATATTTTGCTACAGCGTCATGTAGATTTTTAATAAAGTCAAAAAACGAATCTGCTCGAAACTGAAACGAAAGCTGGACTGGGGAGGAAGAAGGAATATAGATGAGAAATGCGGCGGAAGTCACATGACCGTGATACTTTTGTTTTCCCAATCAACGTATTTGCACCTTTTAGAAGCCACGAAAATGAGTATCATATTCCTTTTCTATTTTTAATATTGTGTGTGTGCCTTCGATAACCTACGACTTTGATTGTATTTGGCGGTTGTGTCTAGACTATAGAAAACGGCACGTGACCACAGAGAAGAGAGTGAGCGCGACTCAAACGGGCCAGTTCTTGATCGGCGATTTTTGGGCGAAAAAAAAAACGAATTTGGAGCTGCGAATTGTTTTCTAGGTAGTTGGGCTGTCATATGTAATGTACAAAAAAAATAATATTGGCGAGCATAAATAACCTGTTAGTGTCCCTCCAAGTACTCGTAAGTAACATAAAAGTCACCGAAACATTCGTGTTTCGAATGTCGCGTGCTAGGCTATATCCTAAAACTGGCAGCAAAGCCTAATATAAAGCACATTTGTCACGGTGACTATGGCAAATGGAGGTAAGTTTCCGCAACGTAACGTAACGTAACGTAAAATGCACTTTCGATAAGTTTCGCTATTTATTGGGCAGATCGCGTACGATATGTAAAAAAAAAAACCATTCACACAGGAGCGTTTGCTCATGTTCTTTTTTTAAGCGATAGCTTTACATCCCTAACTACGCACAAGGTCCTGTCCTCAAGTCACGTAACACCTGAGGATGAGGTTCAAGATCGCTTTCTCAGTGTCACTTATCACCCGTGGCTGAAGGGATGGTGGCTGAAACGTAAGCTCCGGTCGCGTAAGCTCGAAATCGCCGTTCATGTAAGCGCCGGTTGCCTAAGCTACGTTCGCCTAAGCGTCAGGTCGCATAAGCTTGCTAGCTTACGTGACCTGACGCCTTTCTCAACGGCGTCCTTGAGATCGTCCTAGAGGACGTCCTGGAGGTCGTCCTAGACGTCGTCTTTCGCAGTCGTCCTCTAGAACGTCGTTCTCTACGTCGTCCTTGGAGCCGTCCTAGAGGTTGCCCTAGACGTGGTTCTCAGCGTCGTTTTCTAGAACGTCGCCCTTGACGTCGTCCTAGGCGCCATCGTTGACGTCGTCCTCGATGTGTGCGTGGCATATTTCAACCATTTGATGAACGTACCACATCCTTTCCTAATTATTGTCACTACGGTGTTCCCGTAAATCTACTGTATTTCATTTCCTGTGAACGAATGAACAAAGCTGCACCATTGTTTGTAAAGTTACGTTATGAGTCATCAAGATATTCATGCTTCACATCATTACGTAGCTGGTGAACCTACTACTTGATTTGTTTGGCAGGGTTCATAATAGCATGGATGTTCGCGTGACTCTCGTGGTAAGCGGACGCAAACTTACGTAACACAACGCTACGCAAGCAAACGGTACTGTGCGAACGGGTCGTAACCGCGGCCACACTACTCATACGTTACACAACAGACGCTGCAAACATGACACAATTGTCACTACACACTCCTCAAGCATGTTCAAAACGTGTTTGCGTCTCACATATATGCGCTTGAAACATGTCTGCGAACAGTCTAATGAGCAATGTGACCGTCAAACAAGGAAGAAATACGCCTCGGAGAGTGTTTTCACACTGTCTTCTGTGTGATGCGTTGGCAGCGTGATCGCGGCAAGTGTTCGACAACGTACAAACCGGCAGCGTCGCTCCGTCTCTCCCCGTTGTCCAGATGATCCGGGCTCATGGCGCAGACGCTCAGCCTCGTGGCCAACATGCAGAACGACCTAGAGGACAACAGTTCCCAAGCGACGCTGTCTTCGACCGAATGGACCCTGGCCCGACCCGCGGCCAGCACTCCAGTTCCGCAGTCGCCGTCCATGGCCGTTCTGGTGCTGGATATGCTCAACACCGTCTACATGCCCATGGTCATCTACGTGGGGCTGGTGGGCAACGCGCTGTCCCTGGTCACCTTCCTCTTCACCCACCTCAAGTCGCGGACGTCGAGTCTCTACATGGGCTCCCTGGCCATATCGGATGCTGGTTTTCTCTTCGTGCTGTCTTTCGCCTGGCTCAACGAGCGCGGCTTTAACGTGAGCACGATTTTGCTGACGACTCTTGCCGGGACAGGGGACATCTCGGTTTGGTTTTATGTTTATACAATGTGTTCCCACAAAAACGCAGTGTTTTTGTTTTTCATTTCAAGAATAAACTATGCGTGGCCGAACCCTAATTTTCCACCCATATGTAGCGCTGGAGGCCCGAACCATATGCCAAAGTTCCAGCATTAACCGTTATCTTATCCAAAAGTTATAATGAATTTTCCGCAAAACGTTTCGCTAAGTTTGTCGCGAAAATTGTGACGTTACACCTATCGTCACAGGTAGCTGCACGCGTTGCATTATTGGATTTAATGATCCCACCGACGCCGAGTCCGAAGTTTCTACGACACGACCTCCTAAACGCTATCGTGTTAGAATTGACGTCACGACCGCTGCACTAATTCAGTTTCCCCACTAAATATGGCGGAAAAATTTACGCCACGTAAAATTTTACGCGTAGCCTCGTTGGAAAATAAACAAAATGTGCTCCAGTTCCTGGTCGTCGAGACCGGAGTCTTGCGCGTGTGTGCTACGATAAATGCTGTCGCATTAATATGTAATCACCCTGTGTTGTCTACAATTTTATACACGCTTTTGAATGGTGATTTTAACATTGATGCTTCAAGAAACTTCACGCCACGGCTTGTACGAGCTACGCGAAGCTTGCTCAATAGGGCGCTGCTTTCGTATCTTTGTCGTACTGACTCCTTTAAATTTACTTTTTTTCCACAAAATATTTGAAGATTAGAACAGTTTTTCGGAAGAACAGGATAATTCGTTATCAGTCGAGTGTATATAAAAACATTAAAAGGCTGTCCGTGAAAAGTCAACAGTTTTGTTTTGATCTTTTTTTGCATTTCCATATTTTTATTGTGTATTTACTAGATTCAGATATTTTCTTGTATAAGTTCTTGTGCTGCAAAATGTACCAACCCCTCCTGCCACAAGCTCCAAATAAATATGTACATTATAAAATGCACTAAAAACAGTTGGTTTGTTGGTATATTTATACAGCATGAGCTTAGTCTGAAACAAAGAGCGACTTCTCTCTCAGCTGTTGATGAGATATTTACCCAGTAGAGTACAACTGCTAGGTCTTTAAGGTACACCACGCAGTAATGATCCACGACCGCTCGCCGGTACGATGCTCATCCAGATTGAAACGGGCCGGGGCGGGGATTGAACTAATTCACTAAAGAGCATTGATTAAGTAATAGCTACCAACATGTATGGGGAATCACATTATCCGGCGCGTAGATGGCAAATTTCAGCTGATTCTGCGGCTGGCCTTGGCAAAAAAAAAACAAAAAAACAAAAAACATTACACATGCAAACATTTTAACCTTGTGCTATACAGCAAGAACCGCACTTAAAGCATATTGTTAACATCTTGGAATGTTTTTAATTGCTGCAGTATACTTCCAACTCATTCCAATATACTTTATCTCTGTAGCGGTAATCTGCTCGTGTTCACCCGGTCTGGAAATTCAGTCGTACATACAGAAAAATTAATATTTTAAGATAGAGAGTATTCATTGGTGGCCATATCTGTATACTTTGCGGTTAAGCACGTGCTGAAAGTGAGCGCTCGCCAGATTCTTTAGCACCTTGAAGACTCTTGTTCAGGGTAGACGATAAGTTATTTAACCCGGAGCTTGTGCTGATGGCGGCATAGGAATACTTTTCATGCTATTAGCAAACTATAATCGGAAAAAACTTTTATCGGAGATTAAGAAAATAAGAAAAGTGTGCATGCAAACATTTGAGCAGCGCTTTCGGGAGTATTTACATGGGGGAGAGATAAATACCTCCATTTTCTCCCCAGAATGCTCATCAAGTGGTAGCAAAGTCACGCCTTTGCGCGGATTTGCGCCGACATAGAAATCTCGGGGGGATAGGGGGCTTTTGCTCGGGCTGCACAATCAGTCCCCGCTTGGTGAGGAATTTCTTCGAAATTGGCTGTATTTTGTTCGCCTGTCTGGCCACTTTACAGATTTGACTCTGCGGGGTAACGGCAATGGCATCGCGGTCGCCTTGCTTATGGCCTGTGCTATTGCGCATGTCGCCCGAGGAAACCGAAGGAGTGTTCGATATTCATTACTTCCGTCCTCAAGCCGCTCCTCAATCAACTGGTTTTGGATTCTAGGTTCTTTATTAGGCATCCGCTTATTCAAGACGCATCTTTTTTCATTTCTATTTCTTTTTTTAGCGGGAAACAGAGTGTCGGCTCCTGCATCTAAGAGCGCTGCTGCCAAAATTGATTATCGCCGTTTAATGTGCGCCTCCTCCTTCCTACCCTCGTCAGCGCGCACCGATTTCCGATGTCGCCAGTGCGACCGCTAAATGAGTTTGATAAGACTGACCTCCCCTCTCGGCTCACCGCCGCCGCTCGTGTGAAGTTGTGAACGCTGGAATCGGGGAGCGAGTCTCACTGGTTCCGCCAACTGTTGAGGTGACGCACATCCCTACAGTTAGTATAACGTACGGTAGAGGTTCAAATGGCACTAGTGTGCTGTTAAGTATTGAAGCAGATAGCAGCCAGTCAGAAATTGATTTCCGGTCATGTATTTGCATGGGATAAACGAGTATATTTTCTCCCCGAGCTTGATTATAAGAGCAAATGTTGTCACGAATGAACAGGTGAGGAAACAAAGAATAACAGGGGGAACTGAAACGTTTAATGGGGCGAACTTGTGCCCAAGAATAAAAAAAGGAAACAGAAGATAAGAGCAGAGGGTCACGGGTGTCGAAAGTCGGCGTAACAGCACAGTCGAACGCTGGGGCGAGACTGACTGTGGCTCACCACGCGGAGCCCCTTATGTACACGCGTTGGCTTCTGGAACAATCGACGTAGAAGGTTCGGCGCGTGGAACATTCGGACCTCGAACAAGCAACAGGATTCTCGAATTTACCAGAACACTAAATTGCAAGAATAAATAAAAGACGCGTCGTTCCCAGGAATCGAACCCTGGCTCTTCGCATGGCAGGCAAGCACAATCACCGTTCGGCTACGTCCGGTTTTTTTCTTTATTGGGCTACGTCCGCGGTGCCTGCTTGGCCAGCTGCGCGCGCGGCAATATCACAAATTATTCGTACGTACTGGGTAGATTAGGAACATTTTTCTGTCACGCAGACGAAATAATTGGTCAGTTACGGCGTTTTGATTTCAAATTCATGGTAATAAAAACGGTGCTAAAACGGCGTTGTATATGTATTTACGTGCACTGTCGGACACTGTTAGTGCGAATACGGCGTTGGCGCTTTCCGAGCGAACGAAGGACATTTAAAAAACTAAGAGCGACGGCAAGAACTGTGTAGTAACACTGGATCAGTAACTCCTTGTGCATGCAGACGATAAAAAATGGAAGTCAAAGTAATATAGTCTAATTTGCAATAAAATAGTCCTTCTTTATTCTTTCTGCTCACGAACGTATGCGAAGTTGCTTGTTCTCTGTTCAAAACGTGACCCGCACGCTTTAAATCTTTAAAGATAGGGCGAAGCAAGAAAACAAGTGCCCGATGAAACCTGCCCGGCATAGGAAATAATAAAGACACTTTTCATAGCCCACATAATTAATTCTTGACGTTTTGATTGTTTTAACAGCTCGTGAAGGTATACGACGGGGTCATTTTCATATATATGACAGGACTAGCATATTAGCAATATAAAAGCATCACCGGAATGCTGCCGAGCCTCGAAAACACTCTACATTCCTTTCCATTGTCATTTTGCTTAGAATGGTCATTCGTGGTCACATACCTGTTATGGAACGGAGGTTTGGGCCTGAAATATAGCGAAATTTAGAATCGTTCACCGGTAAAGAAAAGTGCTATAACTAGAGAAACTCTACTTTTACTGTGTTTATAAAGGTACATATTATTCGGTAGGATCAAAATAACAAAATCTAGCCGTGTTATTTTCCGGCGAAGAGACAAAATGGACGCGCGTTTTCCCATAGGAATGCACAGGAGCACCGCAAAAGTAAACTGGTTAGTGTCTGCTTCAATTTGCCTCCCGGAAGTAAAATATATACTAGAGACACTTGAAGCTCAGGCGTACATCATAATAACTCTATGCGTAGATCCCACCCCGTAAGCATCCCCGTGTGGTGCGTGAGCGCACGGCTGCCCATACCTTCCAAGGTAGCACAAAATATAGGGCCAATATGGGGGTAAAATTAGTTAACTTGGCCCAAGTAGCCCCACCTTCCCCAATATGCACCCAATATTAATATATTTTGGCCAACTCTTGCTATAAATGGCCATTATTATCGAGTATTTGCACAACATTGGTAAACATTGGAATAATCTAGGTATATTGATCTGAAAACTGCGCTTGTAAAACTAGTTTTCAAGGGAAGTTCGCCGAAGAAGCATAAGAGCTACCGTCCGATCTCAATATTGCCATGCATCGGGGAGATATTGGAAAGGCATACATTTACTGTGATGTCAAGCTTTACAGCGAAGCTGTTTTGTGCTAGGATCTGGAAATAATGCGTCCAGCGATGGTAACAAAAAAAACTTCAGTTTAAACGACGCTCCTCCTCCTTCGTTCCGATTGGTCTTGGTGAGCATAAATAAAAAGAGGGGGCAACCCGCGTGAGCTGCAGACTTCCAAAGCATTATTAGATAGTGAAGTCCTGATCCCTTGTTATCATCTACGGTCACCGACTTATTGTTAAATTCATTACGTTCTTTATTGCTACGGAACGGGCAGGATCGGTATGGCGTCCAGATCAGTTCCAAATGCTTGCTGCCTCGCGCATGCCCTTGCTCGAGAGCATGGCTCGCGCTGCCCGGTTTGTGTGGGCAGCAGCTTGGTTGTTTGGTACGCAACACATCTTCCCCCTTAGATGGAGTCTCCATATCTTGAAGGTGGGCGCCTAGCCCGAGAGCTGGTGCGCCGATCAACTTGGACGGGAACATCCGCGGTGCAGCTCCTTCTGGAGACTGTACTGGTAGAAACGGAGGCAGCTCTTCAGCAGCAACAGTTGAATGCTGTGCCGGTAGTCTGGCAGGCCGCTCCTCAGCAGCAACAGTCGGAGTGGCAGGACTGGCCTCAGCTGCTGCTGCTGTGAACCGCGCTGCTGGTGGCATCGTTTCGCATAAGCCTCTTGCCAAAAGACTATGGGGCCCGGATGTTTGAGGCGTAACTCCAGATAGTCGTCTTCGAATGTGGTCGACGTGTCTGCGTATTTCTCCAAACGCCGTTTGGAGAAGCCAAGATCAAAGACCGAGCGGCTTGAGTAATGTCCCTTCTAGCCACCTCGGTTTTCCGCGAAAATTTAAAGCCAACACAGGTTGCCCTTCAACAAAGCGGCGTGAAGGGGTCGTCACCTCTCTTCCTTCCTCGCCTTCTCTTTGGTTACATGTTTCTGGTTCTGGTGTAACTCGGCTTACGTTTGATGCCAGTTCACGGCCGAACATTAGCAACGCGGGATTTTTCCCGGTGGAGGATGTAACAGTGGTGTGCTGCTTGTAGAGAAATCTTGCCAGTCTTACAAACAAGCTGCCAACTTTGTCTTTGAAGTGCTTGCTTCAATTCAAAGACCATCCGCTCCGCCTGGCCGTTGGTAGCCGGATGGTGTGGTGCGCTTGTCACAGGCTCCACACTGGCACCGTTCGTGATTTCAGGAACTTAGGTTGTGCTCCTTCGTGCGACTCTAGTGTGACCGCTGGTCCCTTGAAGCCATTTAGATTGCCATCAAACACTGCTGAGTGACGTTCAAGTATGACTACCAGGCTCTGTTCGTGAAGTACTTAGTGAATGCCGCCGAGGCTAATGCCTAGTGGGGCGAACCAATTACGACCAAGGAGGTTGCATCCTGGGCCGCTCATTATCAATAGAGGAAGTTTTTCACTGCGCTACTTGAAGCGCACGCTGACGTTAACCGTCCCCAGTGGCTGCAACCCTTCTCCTGACCATGTTCGCAGCGCAATGCTGGCGGGGTGAAGCGGTGGGAGGTCACGGGGCCATAATTCCCGAAACGTGTCTTCATTGATGAGAGAATAGGCTGCCCCTGAATCCACCTCGAATAGCAGTGGCATGCCTTGTACGTCCAACGATACCATATGTTTCTGGGGTGCTCTCCTCACCCCTGTCATTGCTTTTAGGTCATGCAAAATGCTCTCTTCCGTAATCGCGACATCGCGTGGCTCTTCTGAGGAGTCGAAAACGTGCAATCGTCTAGTTGCCTTCGAGAAGCTGTTGTTGTTTTTCTTCTTGAAGCAGGCTTTTTCAACGTGACCAACTTTCTTGCAAAACCTGCACCTCGAGGTGCGTGACTCGCAAGTTTCGGGATTGTGGAGTTCTTCGCAGCGGTAACAGGGTTTGCGCTGCTCTGGTGGAGCTGTTTGTGCGCGGGCGGTCTTGTTGACTTCGCTGAAGTCAGCTTTGATTTTCTTTTAGATAGTCTTTCGCGTTTTCCGCCCGCACAGCGATATCGAATGCCTTGATGAATGTGAGGTCTTGTTCGGCAAACAATCTTTGTTGCAGAGTGTCGTCTTGCAGTCCGCAGACAAAACGATCACGTAGCATTACGTCGATGGGCAACATCGTTGATCTCAGGTCGGGCCGAACGGTAGGAGTTGCAGTCACACTCACCGCTGTGGATTCGAACGTTGGAACCGTAGGAGGCTGGGCCGAAGGCAGGGCCGGTGACGTGCCGAAGTTGCAATCTGCCGTCGAGAGCTTTTAACGCTGCTACGTAGGTGGCTACCGTTTCGTGTGGCAGTTGGTGGTGGCGCTGAAACTTGCAGCGACTGAACAGTTCCGACGGGTGGGGATCGTAGTGGGCACGCAGCAGACTGACGATTTCTGGAATGAGTGGTCGCTCGGTGTCCCCGGTGCCACTAATTCTTTGACGGTTTCGAATGTGTTCGGTCCGCATAGGGTCAGCAAGATAGCGCGCTTCTTGCCGCCGTCGGCGATACCGTTGGCTTGGAAGTAGAAATCCAGTCACTCTGCCCAGGACGACCATCCCTTGCCGGAGAATTCCTCCACGGCGCCGTGAGTCGCCATGCTTCCTGGATTTACCGTCGTAGAGTTCGTGCCGTTTCCTCGTCGCTGATTGTTAAATTCATTACGTTCTTTATTGCTACGGAACGGACAGGACCGGTATGGCGCCCAGATCAGTTCCGAATGCTTGCTGCCTCGCGCATGCCCTTGCTCGAGAGCATGGCTCGCGCTGCCCGGTTTGTGTGGGCGGCAGCTTGGTTGCTTGGTACGCAACACTTAACTCAGCTAAGAGTGCACTGTGACGTACGAGGCTGAGGGCAGAACGCGCCGATCTAACCTTCTATTTTTCGCTTCCGCGATGCTGATGAAGATACTTGGGCTAAATCGAAAAAATGTCCTCGAGGTGTCCCTCGAAAAAAGACAAATAAACACGGAAGTCGTGTACGTGTCTTCATTGCAATCATATGTAAAGCGTATAGGTGTCGTAAAAGTTTTCGTAAAGTTGTCGTAAAGTTGTCGTAAAGATAACAGCTTTGCTGGTCTTCCATCTTCACGTGAAGTGGATGGGGTCTACAATTTTGTATTGACATGTCTAAGATATTGTAAAGAAACCAGTACGGTTTTGTTACTGGAAAGGTACCCAGTTACTCGTGGAAGACTTAGCGTATCTCATTCACACCGCATTTGAAAAAAAAAACTATTTACGTGTGCCCCTTTTTTGGACGTTTCGAAAGTATTCGATGCGGCTAGCCATGTAGTTGTTCTGAACAAGCTATCTAATTTCGGTTTCCGTGGTTAATTTTTTGCTCTCCTTCGAGATTTTTTTTCTGAGCGCTCACAGTTCGTGTCTATAGGAGAATTCAGGAGCACGCGCGTAATGATAGAAGCTGGTGTTCCTCAGGGTTCCGAGGATTTTTTTTTTTATCTATACGTAAACGATGTTTTCACTAGACTATCTAATTGCCGTATTTTCCAGTATGCAGATGGCGCCTTGCTTGTCTCTAGACATATGAATTAGTATCATGCTGTAAACCAATCGAAACACGATGCAACGGAAGTTATGTACTAGTTTGAGGAGAAGTTAATCATGATTAATGCATCAAAAACGAAACTGTTCTTTAGAAACTCACTCTAAGGAAGTGGACCTTGACTCACCAGTCACTTCACACAATTCGAATTGTCTTGACTGACATTGTTCTCAGCAGTGAATATGTTGATCACGTTAAATATTTGGGAGTGCATTGCGATTCGGAAATGTCATGAAAGACGCATTTTTCATACGTTTGTAAAATAGTTTGGAACGCAAGCTGTTTACTTTTTAATGCGAATAGCATTCTTTGGCTACTTCACGCACTTTTCGTCTATGTATCTATCTGGCTATCTAACCTCTTACGCCGCGGGTCGATAAATAAATAAAAAAGACCGGCGCCGGCTGGGATTCGAACCGTTGACCCTTTGATCAGCAGGCAGACGCGCCAACCACAGAGCTATGAAGGCAGTTTTTTTTTTCTTTAATACATGGAAAATTGCAATTCAAAGATCGAATTCTATATACACACAGTGAATGTTATATACATGAGGATGGAGGTGGTGGATGAATATGTTCTTCTGGTGATCAGTCCTTGATGAACATAATGACTGTAGTCGCACTCGTACTGCACTCATGTTTTCACTCTGGGTACTATACACTTTTGCAGAAACAGAGAGTACAAATTCGTCATGGCATACACTTATACAAATTCCTAAGGCAAGCACATTTCAAGCGCGTTTTGTATGAAACACCTAATTTGGTTATGTACCAATGTTGGCTCCTTTCACTATATTAAAAATCAGGAAGTCTTAGACAAGCGTCAAACAGGGGAAACCAGTCGGGCACTGGTGGGTGGGCTTCATAAACACTTCTAACTTTTGCAATTTCTTCCAGAAATATGGATTTAGTTGTGCGTGGAATGTCAGCGTTTCTGTCGATCATCCGGCATCGCCATAGACTGTGTAAACCAATCAGCATGAATAAATCATAAGGAATACTTGTTTCGGTCGGGACGTATAAGTAACGAATACTGTGATCAGTTAAGTCAATATCTTTTTTAGGGTTCTTTGGAGTACATCCCAGAAGAAAATCGCATCTGTACAGTAGATAAAACAGTGCTCTATTGTGTCTGGCTGGTGGCATAACCGACAGTCAATTCAACGGTATTTAAACGGTTGTTTATACTTACATAGACGCGCTTCGCTGTCACATAGAGTGCGCGCGCGCGCGTCCCATGCACGAGGGTTCATTCTGCCCGTGAGGTTGAGAGCACGGCCGCTAGCTCACCCTCTCCCGCGCTCGGGAGAGGGTGATGTAGCGGCCGTGGCTCAGCCTCACGAGAGCGGAATGAGTCCTCGTGCATGGAACGCGCGCGCACCGGTAGCTGTGACAGCGCTGTAAAGCGCGTCCTATTGTAAAGATATAAACAACCGTTTAGAGTACCGTTGGTTGAGACTAGCTGAGACGCCAGAAAGTCTGGTCGGTACCATTTGGAGTGTTTGTGCTATGGCGCGTGCTTTGCCTCGCCTTCCTAAGTGACAAACGCACGTGCTGGGCTGCGGAGATCGTGCGCAGGGCTGTGAAAGTCAACAAATTTAGAATCGCGCCTCAAGATTGGGCTGGCGTATCTAGAGTGTGCCGGCCACCTGACGAACGCGCATAACTCCGCACCGTTTGATGCTATTCGCATTAACGTAGATAATCATTCCCAAAGGATGGGTTCTGCTGATATTTAAGAACAATTCTTTTTCTGTCGTTTTCTTTTACGAAAGTTTATCACGTATGTTCTTGGCTATAATATAGTCAGGTACGGTTTTACGATTTTTCGTAACTGTGTAAAGCTAACGAAAGTTAAAATCGATCGTATTTTAAGGGCCACGTTCAAAACCGTTGGGTATAATTGTGATTTTTCTTCTGAAAAACAATGTTTTCGAGACACTAGAGATGCCGAACTTATCTGCTCTTTTCGTACAAAGCGCAGTACTTCGTCACTTTTGGAGCAATGATTTCAAGCGCCCCTCCGTCAGTCACAACAGATTTCTTCATACGCCACGTTTCGGAACCCCTCGTTGCATGACCGCTACCGCAAGAGAGTTTGCTCCACAGTGCACCTCCACTTTTAACAAACTTTCATAGGGCGTCATCGAGGCCAGTACGAAAAAACAAGTAAAGAAATGGCTGATCAATTTACATCGCTAGTGTTACAGCAGCATGTGTGTCTCTTTCTGTTATGTGTACGTGGAATTCACCATGGCGTATTTTGGCGTGTCGTACGCAGACTTGAGAAGTAATCTGTTACAGGTAAGAGATTATTTGTAACTTCGTTACTTGTTCAGGTAATTTGCATAATCGCTACGTTACATTTTTTCTGAAGTAATTTGTAATTTAATTTAGTTACAAAATATTAGTAACAGATTATTTTAATTACTCGTTACTTTAAAAAAATATAAGCACAATACAGTAACTGGAGAAATAACGAGCAGAACACTCAGCAGCATGAAGAGAGCAAGTTCAACAAACTAGAAAACATTAGGAAGGAGAAAATAGCCGAAAAGAAAACACGATTTTTTGTATGACCGGTCACTAGCACCACTAGAAAAACGGGCAAGGCATGTACAAATATACGAAAGAGAAAATATCAATTAAGACAACGCCGAGTAGGCTCTCCGTCGCCTTCCATCGTGTTTTTATTCTTCTCCCGGCAGGAGAAAGCTCTTCGTGATTATTTGTTTTTGGTTTTTTCACCAATTTCACCCTTTATAACTTCTTCGACATCTCCTGCCACCTGCACAGACATCGAACCTGGGTCCGTACCCCCTCGATTCGTGGGTTCACAACTCGCGCAACAGATGAGGGCCCGCGCGAGGCGGTCCAATGCATTTTGTCTTTGATGTGCGCTACTTTATTCTAGCACGCCCACGAGGCACGGCTGAAAAGCGCCTCGGCGCGAGGCTAAAAGTATCGTCTTCGAAAGTACGGGCGGATACTTCTGGTGGTTTACTTGTCTGGGCATGGTGGTCTAGTCCACTCCTCAATTTTTAGTCCACTGTCAACATAAAGGAGGGGGAGAGGGTTTAGCCACCTAAGGAGCTACTGACAGAGAGAGAGAAAGAGAGAGAGAACACGTAGAAGTGATGTGATCCTCTATTGTTTTGTGAGACTGATAGACCGCTTCTCTCGCTCTCTATGCCCTTCCCTGCCTTGGCCTCCACGAATGTTTGTATGAAAGTGAGAACCAATGAACCGGAACTTTTTCTCTGACTGGTCGAGTATTCGGTGATGGAGCGTCCGTCGTCCCCATGTGCCATCCTTTAATGAGATGTTCAAAATTCAGGGAATTAAAGAAAACGGAAACCTAAGTTTCCAGTAAATACCTTGCTTGTCAAAAAAAAAACGCATTGTCATTTGCAAGAACAACAAAGTCTAATCTTCGAAAACACATCAAGGTAAGCTGGGAAACCTGCATTCTGCATTGGCTATACATGGTAACGATAAAACCAAGTTTTTCTTTTCTGGAATAAGAGGCGAAACACCTGAGTCAAAAGGGAGCTCTTGTAGATCGCTTCGTTAGCTCCGATTTTCGTAGCGGAGGTAGACGCTGCTATTGAGTGCGCAAGCTTGGCTTTGTCTGCACAATTCCAGGATCATTCCCGGAGGCCGGAAGCTAGGGCGATGGCGGGTGTTGTTGCAGCTTTGGGTGCCTTGTCAGCGTACAGGTGAACGGAGTGCATCCACAATCTTTCTTAAATATATTATTTTATTTTGGTAACAAGCACTACCATAATACGGGTATGAAGAAAATGAAAAGTAGTGTTGCAGAACATTTTTCAAAAAATATCAAAGTTGTATCTATTATTTTCGATAGGTGTACGGAAAAAGTAACGTGAAATAAATGTGTAACGTAACGAGTAAAGTAACCAGCTATTTTTCAGATAGAGTATTTGTAACGGAAATCCGTTACATTTTAGGCTCGGTAATTTGTAATTGTAATCCATTCGATTTTTCAGTATTAAGCACAAGTGTGGTCGTACGCGGTCTTCTGCAGCAATTATTTTATGACCTGGAAAGAACCGTGCCTCCATCTTGTACGTCTATTTTTTATTTGAATATTGCGTACATACTGTGTTTGTTCTTTGTTATATAATGACATTTTTCGCATACCAATAGAATCAAATGTCTTTCTTATCGAGCCCGATTAGGTTCTTATTTTTTCGGATGCTTTGTTCACCGATTGTTTGCGTGTTTGTGCGTATGTTTTTTGTAAGTTATCTACAAGACCGCCGCCCACTCTTCTTGACATTCCCTATAATGATACAATTACTTTTTATCTGTTTTCTATTATTTTGTGTGGCCCTTTGGATGTTTGATTTTCCTCTGCTTTTTTTTTTACAATGGTGGACTGATTGTATAGGCCTTTGCTGGCTTTGATTAGTCCCGAACTCAAATGGCATATTTGCATCCGGGAAAAAAATCTGTTCCCTGAAGCTAATCCAGAGCGCGTGCTCTCGAATTTTTCATAGTCACGAATTCTGCGCGCTCGGAAAATAAATTTTGAAGGAGAACAAAAAATGGTACCGTGGAAACCTAAATTATTTAGTTTGTTCAAAAACATTTCATGGCTAACCACGTCGAATGCTGTCATGCTTTTTCGGCGAAGCAAACCATTAAATGTGGCTTCATAAGAGGAGTCGAAGTCAACAGGAATATGACCAAAACACACACAAAAAACATTTTTCATAGAGATGATGATTTCTTCGATAGCATCAAAGTTCCGACATAAGTCACCAACGGGGATGCCATAAATTACAGGTGCCTATCTCCGCTTTATACCAAGTAAATGGAACGCAACTTGACTAGATCAATAGGTGGTAAAAATGCCAAAGAAGTAACTTTGAAATCAGGTCCTTAACTGATGACGTTTCTCTATGGTCTCTGGCAATACCTGATATCGGAGCAAAAATCTCGATGAAATCCTTAACGGTGGATTGTACGTCCGCCCCGCAATGCCCACAGAAACATATTGATCGGTTTTCATGGTGTGGGCATCCTGAATGTACTTATCAGTTCCCACGCTTCTCGTGGGAACTGATAAACAACACAAAGAACTTGCTCTGGAAAAACCACTATTTCGTCAACCTATAATCGCATTTACACGGTTCCGCGCGCATCTAGATTCAGAGCTGAATTCTAAGTTATTAGGGGAACGACAGAAACGCAACACAATGCTCCTTTTTCTTAATGGGTGACATGATGTCGATGATTAACCAGGACTTATCTGACCGTTTTTTGAATTTTACTTCCTTCAAAGAGTCACGATAGAAAACTGAAATACCTTAACAAAAATGCTGTAGATATGGGTGGGCTCTACCGCACTGAAACTTTGACTCCAGTGAAATGCAGTCACCATATCGCATCAAATTTGACTGAATCGATAATCGAAACTAAGGCACAACCGCGTGGTTTTTTTATTTTTGTTCAGTCACCTCTCTCCAACAAAACAACCTACAAAGTAATGTTCGGAAAGCTAATGAGTGATGACGGTGGATTTCATTGTGTTATCAGGAGCTCCGATATTTATGTGATCAATGCAGAGATAGTATTAACTTTAGATAGGTTATCCTTCGTGGGAGGAGCCCTAGTGCATGTGTAGCATGGTTTAATATTGGGATAATCTGCGGTATAGCTGTCCGATGTTTAGCAAGTGTGTGCCAAGATATTGGTAAATACTAAGACAATCTCGGTACAGCTGGTAAACATTCCAGCTCATACCAAGATTCTGTTGGAACTTCCGGCTCTGGTCAGAGCAAGATAACTGACAATGCTATTCCAGAATGTAATCGCCAGCCATAGATGAAATTGAAATGAAACTGACTTGAGCTACATGACCAGATTGATGGACCTATAGCCACAGGTAAACAGTTTGATTTGCGGTAACGGAATCAAATAAAAGGCACGCGAAAACAACAATATCAAGGTTCGACACCC
>JAZHYW010051437.1:0-15578 GCA_037355805.1 Ixodes ricinus
GAAAAAGACGTCCGAAAAATACTTACGACGTCAAAAATATTTACTAAATAAATATCTCGCTTAATGGTTTGATACTATAGAGCTAAAAGGGCAAAACAGCTTATTAAATTGTTAAAAAAAGAATAATAATTCCTCCGGGTAAAACCAGTTACGGGACATGTGGTTGGCGTGAAGCCAACAAGATGGCCCTTTCAAAGGTCAGAGTCACCTTGTGGCAGTCTGAAAAGCTTCAATATCGCCACTCTCATGGCGGTGATAGGAGATCGTGCTCGGTTGAATCAAGCACCCTCGATTTCGTGAATCAAAGGTGAGGTCAAAGCATAGAGTTATTACAATAAACGCTAGAGGCTCAGCTGGCGCTAGTGTCTACGGGACTTCCGGTTGCAAATTGAAGCAGACAGCATGCAGTCTAGATTTGCAGCCTCCCTGTGTATTCCTATGGGAAAACGAGCGTGAATTTTGTCTCTTCGCGGGAAAATAACATGAATAACTTTTGTCATATCGGTTGTAACGGATAGTATGCACCTTTATTGGTATTGTGAAAGTGTAATTGCTTTAGTTACAGCATTTTTCTTTACCACTGAGCGATGTTAAACTTCGCTCTATTTCAGGCCCAAACCCCTGTTTCAAGGAAGGTATGTGAAAACGAGCGACGGTTCTAAGCAAACTAACGATCGAAATGAATGTAGTGTGTGTTCAGGTTCGCTAGCATTTCGGTGGTGCTTATATATTGCTAATATGCCCGTCCTGTAATTGGATGAAAATGACTCCGTCGTGCATCTTTACGATCGGTTAAAGAAACATTCGAACGCAAAAAATAAAGCACGTGAGCTACGAAAGGTATGTCTTTTTATTATTTCCCATGTCGGGCAGTTTTTATCGGGCACCTGCTCTCTGGCATCCCCTTATTTGCAAAGATTTGGAGCGTGCGGGTGATGATTTGAACCATTTGAACCCAGAACAAGCATCTTCCCAGTACTTATTTATTGCAAATCTGACTATATTACGTGACTTTCAATTTATTTTGATCGTCTGCAAGCACAAGGAGTTACTTATCCAGTGTTACTGCGTAGTTCTTGCCGTCTCTCTCGGTTTTCCACATGTCCTTCGTTCGTTTGGCACGTATATCCCCCATGTTGGAAAGCGTCGACGCCGTGTTCGCGCTAACAGTGTCCGACAGTGCACAAAAATACACGTACGAAGCCGTTTTAGCACCGTTTTTAATGCGTTGAATTTGAAAGAAAAAACGCCGTAACTGACCATTTATTTCGTCTGCGTGACTGAGAAATGTTCCAATGTGCCTAGTACGTACAAATTATTCGTGATATTTGCTCTTATAGTCGAGCGTAGAGAGAAAATGCACTCGCTTTTTCCCATAGGAATACATTACCGGAAGTCAAATTTAGACTGCTTGCTGTCTGCTTCAAATGCAACAGCACACTAGCGCCAGCTGAGCCTCTAGCGTTTATTGTAATAACTCTATGGGTCAAAGGACTAACATCTTTTCCCCTTTCTGCTTTCTTCTTCGAAGATGTTCGCTTTTTCTGGCGTGGTAGGGCCGCCATTAGAGCGTCGGGTTTAGCTCTGCACAGGGTGGGTAGATTGACTTTCGGGAAGGGTCTATACCTGGTGTCATAATTAGTTTTGTTAAAAAATTCGCTCCTGTCGTATTAAACAACCAAGCGAGAAAATAAAAGAGAGAGAGAAAGAGAGAGAGAGAAAGAGGAGAACAATGCGGTACCGAATATAAGATCTATATTAGATATCAAGGAAAAAGACGGTAATGTTCCTTTAGAAATGTTAAGACCCTTTGGTTCTAGAGTATTAAAATAATAAATTAGTGGCTATTTCTTATATTTCCCGGTTTTGGGTGGTTCCAAAGCCTCTTTGAAGTAAAATAAAACTAAAATGAGAAACTCCAATACCTTCCTTAGAGCTGAAGTGACGAGTAACTGGTCCGGGAACAAGTGTACGAATGTGACTTTTATGTAGATTCATACGTTTTCGTACACTTGTTCCAGTTTCTCCTCTATATTGAATTAGGTATTTTTTACCTTTAACCAAATAAACGAAATTTCCTGAATTACAATTAAACGTGTCGTTTATTTTTCAATTAAAGTTGTTTGTTGTACTGCAAATGGAGTCAGTAAGCAATAAATTAAACATAAATGACAGCGATTATTTTTAAATCTTACGCAACCGAGAGAGAAAGGAGAACTGGACTGTCACACCAGGTTGTCCTTTTTGACGTCGGTGCCTGTGTGAAGACGCAATCAACGATTTAATTCCTCGAAATGAATTACCCAATTATACTGAAAGGTAATGATTTTCCTTAATGGGCCCCTTGACACAGACCGCTACGGCATCAACCCTTTCTCTGAGCGATGCGTATTTTTCGCAGGAGCGATTTTTCCCGCGTTTCCGGAAACATCCTGTATATATGTACACTTTTCTATTGCTTATCATCTCGACGAACGATTCCGTGTCAATGGGCTGTATATTCATGCTCGGCGTCTGACATTGATCAAAGGAAAGCTGTACTGCACATGCTCAGAACGCTTTTCACAGCCCAGTAGACATGTACCACGGTAACTTGAAGACAACGCGAGGCACCACGCGCCAAGGTACTTTGTTTCCTCCTCTCCCGGCAAGCATAAGCAAAGCGTAGTTACCTTGTACCAACGGATGCCGAGGTGTGACGGACTTCTCGGGCACGGCAAAGAAACAGTCGACCCGAACAGCACCTCTCTCGTCGGCTCGTTTGCACAGGTGGACGTGGAAACCGTCACTCGGTACCACAAGCAAAGTCCCAGGAGGACGTCCAGTACTGGTCGAGTCCCCAGCATAACGACGAAGGTTGACACCACAATTAACGCTAAGAATCAGGTAGCCACCATCGATAAAGTGCTTCCAAGTTGTTCCTCTCCTTGTTCTATTTTAGGCACATGGCGAGGTTATGCTCTCCATGTGCGGCGGACGCCACCCAGAGCCGACAACTTAGTGGGTGCTGATAGGTAAGTTAACTAAATGTCCTCCCTGCTAAAAAGCAATATTTTCTAAATTGAAAAGTTCGCACTGCCACCGGCTCCAGACACTGCTTTTCAAAACGCTGCGTTGCCGAAACGTCTTTCGAGGTTAAGTTGCGAAGATCATGAATTTTTTCCTAAACTTATGAATGGCGTCAGAGGTTAGCAGTGCCCGTACCGACGCTGCAATAACTGGGTCCACACGCTACCGCCGAAAGCACGTGTCTCTCCAAGTTTTCGCTGTAAATAGTCCAGCACTAATTCATCGACGTGACGACGGATGTTCTGCTGGAGTCACTCGAGTAGTTTTCCGTCGAAATCAGGAAGCGCGGAGAAAGGTTTTCAGGCTCCATACATTAGATGACGCAGTGGTCGACCGGTACGATTGACCAATGAGACAGCCGCATTGTCGGAAAGGCGAACCGTTATCTACGAACGCCGCGTTCTGAGAGCGGCGCTCGAACCCAATGTGGAAATAGGGCTGGCTAATTTGCATACTGTTGCGGCGCAGGTGCAACTACGCGCTTCGGGGTCGCGCGTTGAACGCGGTCCACACCTGTAGTAGACGGCGTAGATGCCTTCAACCTATAGCTCGTTCTAATCTCGTTTAAGGAAGTTTTAATCGCCTAAATATTTGACGCGATGAGGGTTTGTCAGACTAGAGATATGTGTACATATACCTGTACGAAAGTTGCAAATGTGAATCTGTGAAGTTGGGGGATGGTTTAATATTTAAGCTATATCCTGGCCGCGCGCGCCAGTGTATGCTTGTTGCTGTATCATTCATTTATGCCCTAAGTTGTCTTTGAATAATTTTAAAAAAAGCGGAATTCATTGAAAGACATATATGTCCCACCTGGACAAATCCTCTCTCGGACTGTTCCACACCTACACACCGTTTCACACACAAAAAAAGGGGCGGGGTGGGGGTGGTGCTGATCACTGCGCATTCACCGTTCATGATTGGCCTTTGACCAGCAACAGCAGTTTGCACGAAGGCGACGGACGCCGTGACGATTCACTTTTCATTCATTCATTCATTTATTGATCACACCATGCGGTGTGAATGGCGATAATTGTGAATGCCTTTTTCCTGTCATTTGGGCCACATGTTTATAATAAGAGAACCCCAATACCTCTCGCCCTTCCAAGTATCTTCACTTTGAGAGAGAAAAGGAAATGTGTACCTAATATAGTACGCCACAAAACTTCATCTCGACGTAGAGCGCACTGTCGTCGAACTGACGGCCCCAACTTTAACGAGGGGCTTGATAGCGGTGCGATATACTAAAGTACGCATCAAAGACTACAGAAAAAAACAATGAACCGTTTACGAATCGCTGTAATGCGAAATTAGAGCGCAGCTCTGGAGGAGGAGGGGACGGTAGGGACGAGAGGAGGGCATGCTTCTCCTCCTCCTCCTCTTCCTACATCCAATCCTATCCACTACCTCCTACAATTCGAGTTTCCCCGCTAAATTTAGCAGAGGAAAATGACGTCAAATGACTTGGTGTCACGTCTCTTATGAACAAATTCAGTTTCTCCGCTAGATATAGCCGGAAAATTGATGTCACAATTTAGCGGGGAATTGAATTTTTGTTGAGGTCACATGATGTCAATTTTCCCGCTAAATATAGCGGAGAAACTGAATTTGTTCATATGTGACGTGACACAAAGTTATGTGACGTCATTTTTCCCGCTATATTTAGCGGGGAATTGAATTGGTGTTGAAGTCACGTGACGTCCATTTTCCCGCGAAATTTATCGACGTTACACCAACGCCGACGCCGCGAAACCCGGAAACAAACGCCTAAAAGCTGCGCTCTAAAAAAGAAAACAAAATCTTTGAGGTTTTGCAGTAGAGCCAGTACAACCCCGAATAATATAATTTATTTTTTTTTTTTTTTGGGGGGGGGGTCAGTAGCAGGTGCATTAGCTATTTGAATAAGTTGTACCACTCGGCTATGAAGCCGCTCGTGATTGTTGGTACCGTCGGTTCGACGTCACTGCACTCTACGTCGAACTGAAGTTTTGGGGTACCTTATATGGAACAAGGGGTGCAAGACTCTAACCGGGTCATCCTCCCGAAGATTGAACATTTAGGTTCATGAAAAGTTAATTTGGTGATTGACTTTCGTTTACCATATTATGTTGATCAATGGGTAATCCATTTGTTATTTTCATAGAAAACACAGCCAAGCTCCCACCCCACATATGTTTATTTGTATCGTTAACAGCAAATATTTGTACAACATGCTCGAGAGTCGAGACAAAATGAGCAATAGCTATTTTACGGCTTTATATTTTTTTTTTTAGTTTATCAGAATGTATTTTGTTTATATTTTGCAATTTATATTTGAAATAACATACATAATACGTATAAATCAAATATTGTGTCTAGATTTCTTTTTAGTTGATGCGACTGACTTGTGCTGCGATTTGCTCGCGGCACAACTGATCGTTACGCGACTCACTGTTATACAACCGTTCTACGAATGACCGTCATACGAATTACTGTTACATGGTTAACAAATTATTTTTTGATAAAAAAACACTTCGAATTTATTATTTTTCACACCGCAGGAACGTATGTATGTTTTGTCACTGCAAGTTATTTCTCATCAAGATATTATAAAAGTACCACATAAAAGATCCGTTACACCTCCGACACATCAGAAAGGTACGAATCTATTTCTATGTATTCATAAGTTAATGAAATTCAGGTTTTGGCCCAGGGTGAATGGCTCTTGTTTTAAGACATTTCTGAAAATGTGTTAAACAGTCTACATGCTTACAAATTGAATATGGGTGGCAAAAGTTTTTTTATATATATAAATGTGCATATCTTTCGTTATACCACTGACATTCAGGTCGGTCACACTTCATTCTTTTTAATATTTGTAAAAATATAAATACTTCGGCAGCACTGACCCTGGGATCATATCAGGAAACTGGAGCTGAGGTAGGTGTACGATCTTTGTAAATCAAACTTATAAAAGTTTACTTGCTAATACAAGAGTTCACGCTTTGAAACGTGTGTGGTGGTCAGCAGATACCAAACAAATTCTGAAATTACACATAGGACGCAATCTAAACTCAATTGTTTTTCTAAAATAGTCTTAATTATGAGAACTTGCCCATATTTATTTTTAGGACACCCTGATGCATACCCTGATGCTATGCTAGGCGGACTATAGTTTAGGAATGATAGGAGGAAGGCGTTTTGAAAGTTAGCTGACGGTCACATTAATGTTTATTTTTCGGGAGAATGTCTCACCCCTTTTTTTTAGAGTGCGAACCGATTTTTTTAGAGTGCGAACCGATTAAAGAAAGACCAATTATTGGAGATTTCCGAGGGGTTAAACGTATGGCTCGACACGAAGGCGTTCAGCGAACACGAGGCTAAAGCCAGTGTTTAATGGCGCCCAGTCTCAGGTGGAATCCGTTGCTGCAGTGCTTGTCGTAGTCGTCGTACTCCACATTGAAGGCTGCGATGCCAGAGGGCAAGTGGTCGTAGACCCTGAGGAGTAGTTGACCTGCGCACCGGTCGGATCATGAACACTGCGAATACGCAACGTCGTTTTTTTTACCTTTTGCCTGATACCACGAGGAAAAAGAACATTACACATAGTGATAAACAGCGCACAAGAGGCACAGACACAGTAGAAGAAAAATAGACAGGACAAGCGCCGTTTTCGCCATGCTGCTTTCTTTACTGTTTTCTTCTACTGTGTCTCCGTCTCTTGTGCGCTGTTTATCACCATGTTCATGATATATCAACTCGCCCAACTCACAATCATGCTACACCCCCCCCCCTTTTACAGTGCGACGACTAAGAAGTTTCCACAATTCTGCGAGGAGGCTCAACATTCTAGTTCCCGGTACAAAATGTTGTACCGTTTTTCTTGAAGCCTGGTGTCCTCCGTATGAGTGCAATTGATCCGAACGTTCGCAGAGATGATGCAGTGTGATTGTCCATTTTTAGTCCACTGCTCTCTTACGTTGCTACTAGGTTATTCCGGCCGCGGTAACGCTATATTTTCTTACATAAGACTACGAGCTCTGCAACAGGCACAAAAAAGGCCAATCAAAGTTCTGTGTGTACCAATTGGTTCTGAGTGCCTTTTTCGCCCGGCGACTTTTCCATACAACGTCTACAAAGTTTGAAAAAAATGCAATTCGAACACTGTGATTATAGAAGTCTGTGAAAAGAAAATCCCAAAAACCTAAATACATCCTAATACCTGGTGATTATAGATTCGAAACCTGACATTGCTTACACGTTCCTCTTGAGGGATGTCGTCGTGAATTGCAACCTGCTCACCTTTCTACCGAGCGTCTCTTCTGGTGTCGAACACGACAACGGTGGTGATGCCTTGTTCCCAGCCACTTGGAACCCTGGGTCTTCTTTACGAAGCGCGTTGAATACTTCGGCACCTGCGTCTGGACACGGGCACAAACGAGTGTTGAGTGTCGTCTACTAGAGCGCAGCTTTTAGGCACCAATTTCCTGTTTGAGCGTCGTCGCCGTCGCCGTCGCCGTCTCACTCCCGACCGCGCGTTGCATTATGGGACGTTTCCCGTAATGATGTCACACGTGACGTCAGCGTGGATCTGACGAGGGTCACGAGATTACGAGTGACGTCACGACGGCCACGAGTGACGTAATTATGAGAAACGTCCCATAATGCAACGCGCGGTTCGCGAGGGACGTCACGTGTGACGTCACGAGGGTTACCAGTGACGCCACTCGTGACCCGCGCGTTGCACCATGGGACGTTTCCCAGAATAACGTTCCACGTGACGTCACGAGGGTCACAAGTGACGTCACGACGGTCAAGAGTCCTACGAGTGACGTCACAAAGGTCACTCGTGAAGGTCACGACGAAGGTCCACGAACCTTCATAGTAAAGGTCACGTGAAGGTCAAGGACCTTCATATAACTTCTTCACGAGGCCTTCAGAAGACCTTCGGGAGTGACCTCACGATCGTCACTAGGGTCACGAGTGACGTCACGAGGAGGGAGCGAGGGAGGGGGAAGAGGAGGGGGAGGAGAATGAGAGGAGGATGGAGGATGGGGAGAGGGAGGAGAAGGGGGAGGAGGAAACCGAGAGGAGGAGGAGGGAGGAAGTGGTACGGAGGAGGAGGGGCATACCCTCCTCTCCGTACCTCCCCTTCTGCTCCTCAAGAGCTGGGCTCTAATTCGGGCATTACAGCGAGTTGTAAACGTCTTCTTATTCTTTCAGCACCTCTTCTGCCCGTTAAAATTCAGATGTGTTGTTAGAGACTTCGCTACTTTCGCGTCGTCCTTTAGGGAACCCCGCCTCGTAAAGTCGTCATGAAGCATTTCTCTGCGTCGTCCGTTCTGCGCATTTTAGTTCGCATAAGCTCCTTGAACACAAATCCTTTACTCTCTCGATATAAGTTCGTACAATTTGAAACCTTGTTTTATGGTTTGTTCACCGTCTCTCGAAGATGCGTGTTAAAGCTCCCACTGCAGCATAGGTAGGGGCAGAGGCCCTATCAGTGTAGAGGGGCAGAGGCCCTGCCAGGCACCAAACCTTTTCTCTGCAGACTCTGCCCCCCCCCCCACCCACCCCCGCGGCAAAATCTCGAAAACAAATAAATAAAAATGTATCGCAAGGGTCTTGTCACGCTGGGGGACAACTAACAGCACTCTCAGACACATAAAATACACCTACACAGCTTATAGACAAATTATGAAGGCAGTCGAAGCTGTCATAGAAAGAACTTCAAAAAAGGCCTCCTGGAATCTATGAAGTGGCATCTGACATTTTGGTCAGAAAAGTCGACCCTGAAGTTCGCAGAAGGCTTTTTTTATTTTTGGAACCATTTTTTGATTCTTGTCTGCAGCTTAGCTTTAAACTGGTTTGGTCACGCAAGAGCATGTTCTATAAAATCGAAATTTCCGAAGAGAGCATTGGTCCCCCCAAAAATGATCTTATTTTGGCTACTAACCATGTTGAATTAACCTGAGACTGGGGTAGAGAAGAAACATCAAAACGTAGAAGGGAAAGAAAATAGACAGGACGACGTCTCAAACTCAGCTAACTGGTTTATTTAGTCCACCTCCTTATATAGTCACAATCTCAAGGTCATTTCCACCAACACAAAACGAAAAGGTACGAAGTCTAAACAGTTCAAGCGCCACAGTCTTCACCACACAATGCAAAAACGTTGACAACCTTTACAGGTCGATGCGATAAGGCAACATCCATTGACCTTCAAACTTAAACAAAAGGATCAGTTCATACTTCTGAATCATCCTTCGCCCTCTCCACATAAAAAAAAAAACGCACACATTGAAACGGTAGTTGGGCTAAACACCTAAGAACCACACAAAGCAAAAAAAAAACACACACAAGCAGGTCGCACTTCAAACGACATAACTAAAAAAAAAAAGAATTACATTTTTAGAAAGTTTTTTGAATTGCTTCCAAACTGGAGTGAAGCCTGACTTATGCAGTTGCCTAGAGACTTTATCCGCACTGTCTCCCTTACCACTCTCTTTACATCGTTCCTCTCTTTGTGTATTATTTCCGTCTCCGACCAGAGCGCCGTGCAGTTGTTACATTCATGAATATGTTTTGCTATTTCCGAGTTTTGTGCATTGTTCTTTACATTTCTTTTATGTTCGTTTAATCTATCATTAATGCATCGTGACGTCTGTCCTACATACTTAAATCCACAATCCAATGGTATCTCATACACAACACCAGTCCCGCAAGATACCGACTTTTCCCGATGAGCTTTTTTGCACTCACTCACACTTGTTTGAAATGGCGTCAGTTTACTTAATCTAAAATCTGAACTAAAGACCGTGTCTACTCCAAACTGCCTCGCACATGCCTTCAGGTTGTGAGAAATGTCATGATAATAAGGGATTACAGCAAAACGGTTCCTTGACTTCTCATCGGTTTCTTTCCTGCCTTTAATAAACAATTCTAATTGCCTTTTTATAAAACTGTCATCATAACCTACACTAATTAACCTTTTCCACTGTCTTTCTACTGATTCAGTGATATGATGAACACAGGACCTTTCTAACGCGTTCCTGACCAATGACTTTACAATCCCCGCCTTTACGGTCTTCGAATGACAACTCATTCGTGGCAAAACCGGTTTCGAGTTTTCTTTGCCATATTCCCAACATAGCCCTCGATTCACGTGAATACGTAAATCGAGAAACTGCAGAACATCATCTTCCGGTTTTTCCACTGTAAACTTTAACTCTGGAGCCGTTGACCTTATCACACCTTCCATGGTTTCTGCTAGACCTTCCGTAAACGTGCATATTAAGATGTCATCTACATATCTTCGCACTATTGCCGTACCCGGGGACAACTCCTGTAGATTTTCGTGCACGGCCCGATCCAAAGAGTTTAAGTAAACTTCTGCTAAAATTGGTGCGACTGACGACCCTATACACACACCTTCTTTTTGTATATACTTTCTTCCTTCGTACTCTACTACCGTTGACTTCAGATAAAACTCCAAAATTGTTAAGAAACTTTCTACCGATATGCCTGAGCCCGATTGGAACTTAACGAGATTCAGCTCCAATGCCTCCCTCACTCTCTGCATTAACCGGGTATTTTCTAGGGAATAATACAAGTCCTTAATGTCCATTGATAGCACTGAACAACGCCTCCCATGATGAATCTCCAAACTGTCAATCAATTCATTTGAATTTCTAAGTGATAATGAATTTTCTAAGCATGCATAACCCAACCCCTTTTGTAGAAACTTTGATACCACTTTCTGCCATGTCCCACTCTCATTGATGACCACACGAAGGGGCATTTCAGGCTTATGGTCTTTTAGAAAAAACTTGATGCCTAATGTTGGATTCATTGCACTTGTGATACATTTCGCTACATCCTTCAATTCATCCTCATTCAGTACTGCACAGATATTTCTTTTCAACTTTCCAATGTTCCCTACCCATTCCGAAAACAAGGTATCCATTGCCGTTTCTGTTTTTTTCTTGAATACTGGCATAGGTAAGACTGCAAACCGTCCGGACTTATCTGTTTCTAACAACCTTAAGGACTTCGTTTGCAACTCCCTCTTAACCGCATTGACTTCTCTGAAATTTCTTTTGTCTTTTGGGTACGATACATCCATTACTTTTTCCATCCTACTGATTGCATGATCTATGAAAGCTACCTTTTCTTCTGGGTTAACCATCCTAGCTACTGTATGAATGGAAGACAACACGTCAATCCTCGAAGGCTTCAAATTCAGACAACACTTCGGTCCCTTAGCTAAAACTTCCTCCGTCTTAGGTGATAATGCTTCGCCACATGGATTCACAACAGACTGCCGGGGCTCACTCCATACAACAGATCGAAACCACGAATTCGGACTCGAATTAACACGAGACCTCAAGTCTTTGATACTGTCTAGGACATGCCTGCGCTTCACATTCCATAGTCGGTCAAACAGAGTTCTTCTGGTGCTGCTCCATTGCTGGTACTCACGGTAGTGCTTGAAATTGTCTCCCAGGAGAAGTAGCCAAAGTCTGTCACAGGCACCTCGGATGTCCTGGATCCTCCTGGTGAGCGCCGTTCCGGTAGGCCTTGATGATCTTTTCTAAGTTGCAATCGGACTCACGGTATACTCGATGAGGACAGTATGTCTTGAAGTGTTATCTGAAGTCAACGGTAGTAGAGTACGAAGGAAGAAAGTATATACAAAAAGAAGGTGTGTGTATAGGGTCGTCAGTCGCACCAATTTTAGCAGAAGTTTACTTAAACTCTTTGGATCGGGCAGTGCACGAAAATCTACAGGAGTTGTCCCCGGGTACGGCAATAGTGCGAAGATATGTAGATGACATCTTAATATGCACGTTTACGGAAGGTCTAGCAGAAACCATGGAAGGTGTGATAAGGTCAACGGCTCCAGAGTTAAAGTTTACAGTGGAAAAACCGGAAGATGATGTTCTGCAGTTTCTCGATTTACGTATTCACGTGAATCGAGGGCTATGTTGGGAATATGGTAAAGAAAACTCGAAACCGGTTTTGCCACGAATGAGTTGTCATTCGAAGACCGTAAAGGCGGGGATTGTAAAGTCATTGGTCAGGAACGCGTTAGAAAGGTCCTGTGTTCATCATATCACTGAATCAGTAGAAAGACAGTGGAAAAGGTTAATTAGTGTAGGTTATGATGACAGTTTTATAAAAAGGCAATTAGAATTGTTTATTAAAGGCAGGAAAGAAACCGATGAGAAGTCAAGGAACCGTTTTGCTGTAATCCCTTATTATCATGACATTTCTCACAACCTGAAGGCATGTGCGAGGCAGTTTGGAGTAGACACGGTCTTTAGTTCAGATTTTAGATTAAGTAAACTGACGCCATTTCAAACAAGTGTGAGTGAGTGCAAAAAAGCTCATCGGGAAAAGTCGGTATCTTGCGGGACTGGTGTTGTGTATGAGATACCATTGGATTGTGGATTTAAGTATGTAGGACAGACGTCACGATGCATTAATGATAGATTAAACGAACATAAAAGAAATGTAAAGAACAATGCACAAAACTCGGAAATAGCAAAACATATTCATGAATGTAACAACTGCACGGCGCTCTGGTCGGAGACGGAAATAATACACAAAGAGAGGAACGATGTAAAGAGAGTGGTAAGGGAGACAGTGCGGATAAAGTCTCTAGGCAACTGCATAAGTCAGGCTTCACTCCAGTTTGGAAGCAATTCAAAAAACTTTCTAAAAATGTAATTCTTTTTTTTTTTAGTTAGGTTGTTTGAAGTGCGACCTGCTTGTGTGTGTGTTTTTTTTTTGCTTTGTGTGGTTCTTAGGTGTTTAGCCCAACTACCGTTTCAATGTGTGCGTTTTTTTTTATGTGGAGAGGGCGAAGGATGATTCAGAAGTATGAACTGATCCTTTTGTTTAAGTTTGAAGGTCAATGGATGTTGCCTTATCGCATCGACCTGTAAAGGTTGTCAACGTTTTTGCATTGTGTGGTGAAGACTGTGGCGCTTGAACTGTTTAGACTTCGTACCTTTTCGTTTTGTGTTGGTGGAAATGACCTTGAGATTGTGACTATATAAGGAGGTGGACTAAATAAACCAGTTAGCTGAGTTTGAGACGTCGTCCTGTCTATTTTCTTTCCCTTCTACGTTTTGATGTTTCTTCTCTACCCCAGTCTCAGGTTAATTCAACATGGTTAATATTCACCAGCTCGCCTGCACCCTTACGATTTTTTCTTATTTTGGTGAACGCATAAACGTAGCATTTGTCATGGTAGCATGGGATACAAGAAATTAATCTCGGTAAAGGGTAACCTGTGGTGATCTAACTTGTGACACGAACTTCAGGAAAGTGATGCGAGGTATTTCGTGGCTCTGAGAATGCTCAACTACGACGAGGCTTTTACACTCCGTCTCCGCGTAACTTGGCAAGCGGCGAAGGCTACGGTCCAAGTGAGCCAGTCAGCGCGTCGGAGGCAGACACGTGACTATACTTTATCTCACTAGTAGCGTGCAGTGCTGCCGAAGTAACGGAGGAGAGAGAAAGAGAGAGAGAGAGGAAAGCAGCATTTTGACAGGCTAATAATCTCCGAGGGGGATTAGCCTCTGGAGCAACCTCATGGGGCACGCAAAAGTGAAGAGAGTTTCTCCTTCCCTTTTCCCCAGCTGCTTGCTTTGCGCTCTCGCTCGTCCACCTTTAGTAACGGCTGTCATGTGCTTAGCTTCCGTCACTCTGATTGGCTCGAGAAAGGGCTGTAGCGTTTGTTCTTTACTAAACCACCCAGCAGGCTCCCGGAAGGCGTCCAGAAGCCTTCCCGCAAGCTTCCATATTTCCAATGCGAGGAAAACCTTTTGTCTGAATGTTCCCTTTCAAGTTCTTTCTACCGGTTCCCATGGATCCTTCTTCAAAAGTGCACGGCAGCTAGTGGCTTCTGCCCCAGTTATCCGAGTTGGTCGTCTTCGGCACAAACTCTGAGCGCTCATTGGACACGGGGGTCCGCGTCAGCGTTCGGTGTCAACTCGATCCAATCACGAGGCTTCGTGCCCAAGAAATGGCGACCGACCGCCATTGTTGCTCGCCGGACTTTCGGAAAAGGTCTGATATCGCCCACGTGGCTCGTTAAAACTCTTTAAGAAAGTGCATGGTCGTCGAGCTTTCTCACTTGCAGAAGGGGACCAACTTCATTTGCTCAGCTTCCACCTGCGTGCCTAAATCGGGAGTCCAAGCTTCCTTGACTCGGAACTCCGAGACGGCCATCGTGAACGAAACCATCGCAGTCACCTTCTTGGGAATCGACGCCTCGCGGAGGATCTTGCAACCATATTCTGCGCGATGGGGTGGAAAAAAGGCGGGATTTTTCAAGTTATTATGACCGCACTATGTGGTCACCGAAAGCTTGGGAAACGCGGAACGTAACAAGTCCCCCCGGAGAATCTTATTGCTCTACAACCACGATGATTTCTACCTCAACCGATAAGTGCCCGAAGCACGAAGCACGAAGCATAAACAAAATAGGCCACGCTCCGCATTATTGGCGTTGCCGTCAGAGACCATAGTGTCACTTCTAAGCACGCGTGCGTAGTCGAAGCTGATAACGAGAACCTGAAAATAAACCTTCCAGGGGCCCTGCAATCCTATTTAAGCATCTACCTTTTTTGCGGTTTCCACGTCTCTTGGGGTTCGGGCAAGCCAGCGGGCACGGGGAGAGTAACTAAATATCAGTGCGTCATATTTTAACCGACGACGCGGAAACCCTCCTCTACCGACGAGGGCGACCTGCGGTACCGAAAGCGCGCAAACTGTGACGTCTTAGGTCCTGGCCTTACTACTGGTCAGAGCCGCTAAAAGCTTTTTTTTAAGTCGAGAAAGAAAATATAAGTGTGGCGAACCGTTTCAATTATGTATGAAAGTAATTTTTGTTCAGTATTTTAGATCAGAAAAGAAACAAATGCAGTTTATAAAGTACGGAAACAAGAAATGACCCGTCGACATACCCGCCACCAAGCGGCGGAAAAAACGGCGCATACTAGGAAGGGCTAGTGGGATGAGGCGCCGACGAACGGCAAGCGTAGAAAGGTCCCGGAACGTAGAAAGGCCATTTGGTGGTATGACAGCGCCAAGTGGCTCCCGCTTTGTACTGATCTTTACCCCGTCTTTGCTGTCGTTTGTGGCCAATGAAGTGTTATGCCGAAATAGTCTTTAATCGCGCAGCAAATGCAATGCGAGCCGCCCTGGCCGCCCGCTTCATACAGCCTATCCAACACACGGTTTAGTGGCGCCCTCTCGAGCCGTCGACACGGAGTGCGGCAGCCGTGAGCGCTCGATGAGCTCACTATCTCTCCTCTAGTTCACGGCCACTCAAGCCAGGACCTACGACGTCATGAAGGCGGTTATTTTTTGCTTGTTTTTGTAATTCTAATTTGCCTATAACTTTTAAAATAAAGCGAATTTTGCGAAAAAAAAGTTTCATTAAGTTACTGCGTTCAGTGCGCTTAGGTTCGGTGCAAATTAAAAACCAGCCAAAAAGTTGTTGCAGGGCCCCTTTA
>JAZHYW010051438.1:0-11751 GCA_037355805.1 Ixodes ricinus
GGGGTATTCACTGGGCGCCATATTTGAGGTAACTGCTCACAGCGCATGCCCGGGAAGAGTTTCCCGTCAGCTCGGGCAGCCGCAAGAGAAGAGGGGAAGGCGAAATCCTCTTATCACCGGGACTCTCCTTGTAGGTCCCAGGCTTCTCCAAACGTCGCTATTCTCCCTCTAGAAGATTACAGAAGATTAACTTGCCACTCAAAATTCCTACAAAAGCATATTTCCCCTCTCTCTTCCCTGTGGTCAGAAAGCAGCAGCGAGGTCACCTATGACGCCCAGTGAATACTCCCTATAGAGGAGGCTATGGCACTATTGAGGGCCACATGCTTGTGCTCGCAGCATCAGCTGCGTCTGCAATTAAGCTGGAACTAACTATAAGCTTTAGCCAAGGCTACGCGCTCGAGCTCTGTCACACCGGATTGCACGCACTTTAGAAGACAAGAAAAGAAAAACACGATTGGGCGGAAAAATGTCTGAGATGTCACCACTAAAGAAAAAGCGCGTGCGTGTATGAAAGCACTCTAAACGTAACGGGTTTTTTTTGCTTATTAATAGTAGATACTACGCTGTGGAAAGCAAGTCCGTCGGGGCGCTTGCTCAATCCATGCTTCGAAGCAGTGTTGGACAAAATACTCGCTAAAAGTATTTAAGTTAAGTTACTAAATACCTGCTTCATAAAGTATTTAAAATACTACTCAAGTTACTTTCACTGTAAAGTATCTTGAGTAGAGTACAAATACTTAGAAATGTATTTCAGTTACTTTTGAAGATACTTCCGCATTGATTAATTTGTATCGACGTCATTGACAACGACAATTATGCAGCTACGCAAATCTGGGTTACCAGAATGGTTTATTAGCACGCAACAACACAAAACGGCAAAAAAAGTATCGTAGGGCTATTTTATGCAGTACGACTATAAAGAGCAAAATATTGTCACGAATGATAAATGATGAGGCGGCAAATAATTGAAGAAACTAAACGTTTAGTGAGGCGAACTTATTCACAAAACAAAATAAAGAAAGGCTAGCGTCGCAGTCGTCGATGTCGGCGAAACAGCAGGATCGACCGCTGGGGCGAGACTGACTCCGGACCGCCACTCGGAGCACCTTTTGTACCCGCGTGGGTTTCTGGAACATTCGGCGTAGAAAGTTCGGCGCGTAGAACTGACGACAACTCGATCAGACGACAAAGTTCTCGAACTTACCAGAATGTCAAGTTGAAAGAATAAATAAAAGAGAAGTCCGCTTTCTGGTATCGAACCCGGAGACTCCGCGCGAGAGCCAAGCGCGGTAACCATTCGGCTACGCGCTCGCTGGGTAACGGGCGTGGCAATATCACTGATAGATGTCACAAAACATTTCTGGGACAACAAGAAAGAGGTCGCTTTAGCTAATGGGGAGGAGATCAGACTGTGGCGCCCCAAGCGGTTAACTTTAGAACTAGATGGATGGGGACAATAAATACAATGACTCAGCACTCGGCTGACTTAACCGAACACGGCGTCAGCGTTCGGCTGCAGTTCGTGTTCTCCGATGAGTCCGAGGAGGGGCTCTTTTGTTACCACGCCGGCGTGCATGAACAATGCAGCATGCATGGTGCCCAGCTCAGCACAAAAGCCCAAGTGGGTCAAGTTCGCATCCTCTGAGGACTGCTTTCGTGTGAGATCCGGCACTTAACGTCACTTCACTAATTGTTGGTATTTTTTACATTACACTGTGCTTCGCGCTCTATTAAAAAAGATGACACGAACATGCCCACAAGGCCTGTGGGCATGTGCGCAGGCCTTGTGTTGGGTAAACACCGAGGTGTGGGGGTGACAAACGGGTCAGAGCGCTTCGCCAATAGTGACATCGCTGAATATCACATCCTGCGGCCCACCTTAGACGCAACGTTCAACTACAATTCATATTCACTATAAACGAACTTGGGACACGGATATGAGTGAATGGATAACAAAGAGAACCCACATAATAGCCACGGCAGTGGTCGCACCTTCTTTAAGTAGGTTGCGTTCAAAAAAGCACTCAACCTTGGGGGACACTTTGTTGGCATTTTGAGAGATCATCCAGCTCCTAGTTCGTTTCCTGTACTGTTCTCTGCTTATCAATGTTTGCTTACAGACAGTGTTCGCGAGAGCAATAAGTGCCGGACTAACAACACAAAGAAAAAAAAAGAAAAAAAAAACCTCGACGTTTTGCTTTAGCGGGGTCAAATATACAAAAAGCAAAACAAAAAGGTCTACTTTTTTGTGTGTGTCCAGTTCTCATTTTTTTTATTTGTTATTTTCTTGACACTCAAGTCTGCATTGTTGTCGTAGGTCGTTTCCCGGTCTGCTTGCGCCTCAGGGTGGCATCTTTACTTCCGGAAAACCACACCTTTTGTTTGAGGATTTTTCGGGGAATCTCTAGGAAACAAAAGGCGCCATTCGGGAAGGCGAGGAAAGAACCTTCATTGTACGAACTTCGGGCTGAAATATGAGTCACAGTCGGCAAAAAAGCGATATTTTCACGAGCTGAGTTAAAGTCACCGTAGCTAATCGGAGCTAGCAACAGGATTCGGTTGCTCGAAAGAATGTTCACGTTTGCTCGTGCCACGCCCACGCCACTTCATACCGAAAAACTCGGAAAATGGCGGAATGTCAAAAATGTATTTAAGATAATGAGTACAAGATACTCGAAATTGTAATTAAGATAGAGTATTAAATACTCTCCATCAAAGGTATTTGCAAGATACCAAGATACTCCAAAAAGTATTTAAGATACAGTATCTTGAGTAGAGTATTTGAGATAGGCACAAGTCTGCTTCGAAGTGACGGCACGAACTTCCGCTAGCAAAGCGACACTCTAGCGTACGATCTACTAAAAGATCCTATTGTACCCTATACACTCTCAAGAAAAAAGGGTGTAAAAGGGTGTATAGTTACACCCTTTGTCCATATAATACACCCCAAAACTTCAATTCGACGTACAGCGCCCTACAGTCGAACAGACGGCCCGAAATTTTACGAGGGGCTTGATAGCCATGTTGTACAACTTATTGAAATAGCTAATGTACGTGTTACTGACTACAAGAAACATAATCGGGGTTTCCTTGGTCATACTGTAAAAACTCGGTGTATTCTTTATGTGGTCTTTGATACGTACTTTAGCTATTTAAAAAGTTATATCTCACCTTTATCAAGGCCCTCGTAAACTTTGGGGCCGTCTGTTCGACTATAGGGCTCTGTACGTCGAAATGAAGTTTTGGGGTGTAATATATGGGTCAAAGGGTGTAACAATACACCATTTTACACCCTTTTTCTCGAGAGTGTAGCTGCATGACCAAGATGGTTTCTACGGCACCGCTTTCTTACATTCCTTGCGTTACGTATGAGTCAGCGAAACATTCGTGTCTCGAATGTCGCGTGCGAGGCCATCTACTTAAAACTGGTACAGCCACGCTTAAAGGGGCCCTGCAATCATAATTAAGCGTCTACCTTTTTTGCGGTTGCCACGTCTCTTGGGGTTCGGGCAAGCCAGCGGGCACGGAGAGAGTAACTAAATATCAGTGCGTCATATTTTAACCGGACGACGCGGAAACCTCCTCCACCGACGGGGGCGACCCGCGGTACCGAAAGCGCGCGTAATGTGACGTCTTAGGTCCTGGGCTTACTACTGGTCAGAGCCGCTAAAAGCTTCTTTTTAGTCGAAATACAAAATACAAGTGGCGCGAACCGTTTCAATCATTTATAAAAGTAGTTTTTGTTCAGTATTTTAGATCAGAAAAGAAACAAATGCAGTTTATGAAGTACGGAAACAAGAAATGATCCGCCGACATACCCGCCACCAAACGGTGGAAAAGGCGGCGCATACTAGAAAGTAGTAGTGGGACTCAGGCGCCGACACGGAAAGGTCCCGGATGTACGCGGCGGCGCTGCGGCCGTAGGGACCGAAGGACCCGACCGGCTCTGAGCGTTCCCAAGGCCTTGGGTGAGCAGCTTTGTTTGGCGGTTTGGCCGTTTCGCGGTATGGCAGCGCGAAGTGGCTCCCATTCTGAACTGATCTTTATCCCGTGTTTGCTTTCGTTTGTGGCCAATGAAGTGTCATGCCGAATTTGTGTTTAATCGCGCAGCAAATATAATGAGAGCCGCTCTAGCTACCCGCTACATACAGCCTATCCAGAACACGCTTTAGTGGCGCCGTCTCGCGCCGTCGACACGGAGTACGGCAGCCGTGAGCGCGCGCTCAGCTCACTACCCTCGTCTAGTTCACGGCCACTCAAGCAACCAAGGACGTCATGAAGGAGGTTATTTTTTGCTAGTTTTTGTAATTTTAATTTGCCTATAACTTTTAAAGTAAAGCGAAATTCGAGACAAGAACAGTGTCATTAAGTTATTACGTTCAGTGCGCTCAGGTGTGGTGCAAATTAAAAATTAGTAAAAACGTCATTGCAGGGCCCCTTTAAAGGGATTGTCCGGTCAAATTTTGTATTCGAGAAAACAATTTAATATCACTGCTATTGCCTCGAGACGGATCGTACGTGCAATATCTGAATTTTATATGCCCCTCTGCATGAGTAATTGAATTTAGGCTGCTCCAATCGTATTCTAGCGTAAACGCTGCTTTCGTTGGCAACATTGAAGCTCTGACGTCACAAAACGCAGAGCGAGCATTTCTGTCTGCCTCAGCGTGCTTCGTTTTTGATGTTGTGCTCGACTTGTTTCGCAGTTGGGTGAGATTTTTGTTGCGCGGTTGGGTGCCACAACCACCGGGCAGCAACATAGAGCCAAGACATGACTTTCCACACTTTTCCGCGAAACGTGCAGTGACGAGCGAAGTGGATCGTCGCCGTGCGTAGGGACTAGGTTCCCGTCAAGATCGAGATCCCGCTTATGCAGCAATCATCTCACAGAAGAGAGCGACGAGCTGAGCTTTAAGCGGACAGAAGGCTCGTAAGCTGAGGTGTGATGCTGTGCCAACGATATTAAACTACGTCCATCCATTCCTCGCCCAAATCGGATCAATCAATTTGATTATGCAGCGAAACCGAAACCAACAGCTAGGCCATCTGGAAACAATACCAGAAGTTGTATTTAGCACGCGTGCAGCCCGATTCTGTTTGACCCGCGTGTGAAAATGGAGCGTGGCTACGATTCACCAAGCTCGTCCAAGTCAAGTGACGATATGCATTTGAACGATTCGCCGTTTGTCTTCGACCCGCGGGGAACGACTCGCAGCCTCATCACCGATCCAGTGGATCCGCTGACATGTGTACCCAGATGCTGCTTTGTGTACTTAGGTGCCGCTTCAGAGGCGAAATCTGCATCCTTTGCTTTGCAAGCGCCCCTAGTTCGATCGGTTGCCGTCGCTGCTGTGTTTGCGCGAAGCGGCATACGTTTGCTCGAAGCTTATGGCTGTCTGCGAGTAATTTCCTGCTAAAAGGCGTGACTGGTTTTGCACATGCTTGGGAACTGCATTAAAAGATCCGTATTTCAGTAGGGTACAGCCTAGGAGACTATATAATTCGAAACAAAATACAAGACATCCATCGACCAACGTTTCTTATACCGACCATCCGAGAAACCTTTGCGTTTTGTGACGTCACGCAGCACCTACGGATGTCAGCCATTGACACTGGCGAAATTCGGGGTGCAGTTTCGTACATAGGCTCATGAAAGGTTTAATTAATAACGGGATATCATATATCAAAATAAAAATGACGTTTGTCTACAGGAAGGCTCCCTCGACGTAACGAGCGCAAGAACTTAAGTACTTCCGGTTTCGACCGGACAATCCCTTTAATATGAAGCACAGATGTTCCGGTGACTTCACCCTTAGAAGAAAGGGGTATAGTCCTACACCCTTTTGTCCCATATAATACACCCCAAACTTCAGTTCGACGTACAGCGCCCTACAGTCGAACAGACGGCCCGAAATTTTACGAGGGGCTTGATAGCCGTGTGGTACAACTTATTAAAATAGCTAACGTACGTTTTACTGACTACAAAAAACATAATCGGGGTTTTCTTGGCCCTACTGTAAAAACTCGGTGTTTTCTTTATGTGGTCTTTGATACGTACTTTAGCTATTTAAAAAGTTATATCGCACCGTTATCAAGCTCCTCGTAAAATTTGGGGCCGTCTGTTCGACTATAGGGCTCTGTACGTCGAAATGAAGTTTTGGGGTGTATTATATGGGACAAAGGGTGTAACGATACACCCTTTTACACCCTTTTTTCTTGAGAGTGTATCATACGGGACAAAGAGTGTAAGATGTACACCCTTTTTCCTGAGAGTGAATTGTTGCGTAAGCAGACGTAGGCTCTCGTAACGAACCGTAGCGTAAGAAAACGGGGCTGTCTGAGTCAGCCTTTATGCTTCACTACAGTTACCGCACTATACTCTGGGAAAGCTATTTCACAAGTAGTGAAGAGTGCGCGTGCACAGCTTTGATGGGCGCTCAAGACGCGCAAGCGCACGTGCGCCCATTATCTTTGACTGCAAATGTCCACAGAAAGCTGTCCAAGGGTGTGTATTACGGTAACTCGGCTAAGCGTGACTTCAGTTAAGTACGCCCATGTATATAGCTATGGTATTAGATAGCTCTTCACTGTTGGAATTATGTCTAAGTGGCGCGAGAAGCCGCCCGATTAGAAGCCGTGTCCATCCATTCATTTTTCTGTCCAGCATGCATATGCAGGCTTCGCTCTTCAAAAAGGCGGGTCATTATGCCCATCCTTAGTGATTGCAGTTCCCGTGGGCAAATGCCCAAAGATACTGGGACCTATAAGGAACTGGGACAGGAACTGGGTTTATAAAAATGTGTTGGTGTTCCTCACGTTCCTCTTAGGCTTCCTCAGCATCTCATTATCTCTCCTCAGACAATAAAGCTAAAGTATTAGCAAAAAAAAGAAAGACGTTTACAACTTTTTGTAATGCCGAATTAGAGCGCAGCTCTTGAGGCGGAGGAGGCGAGGGTACGGAGGGGACGGTATGTTCCTCCCTCCTCATCCGTACCCTCTCCTCCTCCCTCCTCTTCTACTCCTCCCGTGCTCCTCGCCTCTTCCCCTCTTCTCCTCCCTCCTTTTCCTCCCTTCTCCCTCTTTCTCCTCCCTCCTCCTCCTCCTCCCCGTCCTCCCTCCCGCGCGGTGCATTATGGCAAAAGTCCCATAATGCATTGAGGCTTTACTCCTATTCCGACGCTCCAAGTTTCATACTCCGAGCGCGACACACCGAAACTATCGACGAGCCACACGAGCTCCTTCGGACCGCACGGTTAAGACGAACCCGGCACCTCGTGGATACTGGTGGCAGAAGCCGAAATTATTTCGAAGATAAATTAAATAAGGCCCGTGTGGAGCGGCAAGGTATAAAGTACAAGAGACGGCGATGCTTACGAAGCTAATATCCCTGAAAGGTTTGAAGACTCTCTTCGAGCACATATGCAGAAAGTTACCTTGGCCGATCTATTTATTGGCCATGCATGCTGTTCAGACTATGAAATAAATACAACATTCTTGAACCCGCTTGTTTGTCACCAAGCATGACATAAACGAAAACTTCAAAAATCAAATATGCTGTTCTCGAGCACTCAACTTTTTTTTCTTTAAATAATATTTTTTTGAACATCTTTTAGATTACGTTCCCTGCATATATTGAGGAGTAACGTATAAAAAAACACAAAAACTACGACCCAACTTGCGTGCATGACCTCATCTGAACAGAGCATAAAAGCTTTGCTCCGACAACCAAATGATGTAAGAACAACCTCGCGCGGAGTATGAACAAGGCGCAAAACTTCCTCTTTTTTTTAGGTGAAAACAAGAATAGTACCGGAGGCTCGAAAGTGAGCTAAGCGGTCTCACGCATAATCGAGGGAGGCCCCGAACTCGGTGTGTCTCGAAGCCCTGGCGACGTCCTGGAAAGCTCGAAGGCCGGCGAGTTCCTGGGTCTCAGCGAAGCCGGCCGCGTCGTTGGTCAGGTGTGTGTACACCAGGTAGGTGCAGAGGCTGTCTCTCGGGAACATGGCCCTCGTCTTGGCCTTGGCCCCCAGAGTACACAGGAGGGGACGCTCGGCCTTCTTGCGACCCGACCTTTCGTCCCGGTGACCCTGCCAGGGTCAAAGCCCATTCACCACACACTTGTGTTTGCTTATATACGACCGAGTTCTCGCGATCTCGTACGACGAGGGAACACACACGCTTAAAGCCCTTCTATCCTGGGAAAAGTGGAGCCATTCACTGTTGTGGAAATGTCTCGAGACACGTGTCGCGCGCCACTTCTGGGAAGAACATGGCGTCTGAAATCTAGCTCAGTCAAGGAGGATAGAAGGGTAGGAGAGGGCATGACGTCAGCCGCGTAGCCTCCACAAGCCATGATCCCTTGACGCCTCGCCTCTTTCTCATTTTTCTCCTTACCCTCCTGACTTATCAGGCCAACGTGACCATATCACGTGACCGTAGCTAGCCTTCGATCTGATAAAACCTACCGGACAAAGTGCGTGGAAGCCTGCAAGAAATCCTTTACAATCAACCATCCATCTCACACGTGACATGTCACGCGCACCAATTGCCATAGAGATCTACGGTCACGTTGGCCACAACATCATTTAAACTTTTTATGACTAGGCTTCACCAATATTGCAAGGTGCCCTCTCCTAGTACTTATAACCTCCTTGAGCTCAGTGCTGGGCTGTGCCGCCATGATCTTCCCAAGGGCTGCACGTTGCACGTGCCTCGTGCATCGGCGCACCTTGCGCTACTTTTGAAACATGAAGGGACTTTAAACACACTTAGAGTGCTCTTCATACACACGCGCGCTTTTGCTTAAGTGGTGACATCCCAGCCATTTTTCCGCCCAATCGTTTTTTTGTGCATTATGAAGGGCGCGCAATCTGGTGTCACCCAGCTAGAGCGCGTAGCTTTGGCCAATACATAGACTCCATTTTACCGCCCTAGTCACGCACAAAGTGCGCGAGAGCATCACGCGCTGGCATATTCAGGGAAACAATGGATGTCTTCACCCTGAGACAGACAGACATGTAGGCACCCTAAACACACTGGCGCGTTGGCGCCATCTATGAGTTGGCCGTGGAACTGCATTTCCCTAGTTGCGGTATTTGCGAAATCGGATGTACGTACTATGTGCGAGAAATGGTGGTTTGTAGCATTGTCAAAACGTTTTTCAAGCCGAGAACAAAGAAATGATGCGCGAGCAAAAGGAAAAAATATACAAAAATGCCTCGAGTGTTCCACGATTACCCGATAGATGGCGCAGACTGTTTCAGCCTCGTCATTTGCCGTGCTCCCTTTGTAGATTGCAGTGATCGGCTCTCCCCTTGCGGGAAAGTGGGCGCATTGTATTTTTATTTTGTTTTAACTGAAAGGTGTCCGTTGCATAAAGTGACCATATTCTTTCGGGCCCCAAAGCGGGACGCGTGTCGAGCGGGGGGGGGGTGATTGTGTTGAAGTTTGGAAACTTAAAATTTCAGTAGCAAACCACATTTGTTTTAATTATTTCGTATTCACCGTTTTGCAATTTGAATACTATTTGGAATGCTCGTCTAATAGATTGGGTAGGAATATTGATCTTTAGTCAATGTATTTATATTTGTACATACAATGTCCATAGCTCTGTACCTGTCATACCAAAATTAACCTTCAGCATCAGCATTTTCTCTGCCATGTATATCTTGTTCAATGATCAGAAAAAGCACCCTCTCACTGGTGCGAACCTCTCGTTTTACCGCGTCGTTTATTGATTCGCGGCTCGGAATAGCCGAAGCGGGACAAACCACTGTCCCACAAGCACACTGGTGGGACAGCGGGACCACGGCCGGAAAAGGGGACCTGTCCCGCCCAAATCGGGACGTCTGGTCACTTCACCGTTGCAGCACCTGTAAGAGGGGTTCTGTCGACGCAAAGCAACGCTCAATGCCCGAAGCAAACGTGTACATTCGCCATTAGGCGGGCCTGTTTCTTGTGGAGGCCAAGTTTTCAAAATAGAGGGCGCTGAGAGTCACTCCTCTCTTTCCGTGACGTTACAAGAAATGGCCCATTCGTACCAAGTGGCGGAATGACGCCGTTTATCTTTATGACTGGATATTTTTCGAGTAACGAGCGCCATCTGGGCGGTTATCTGCCAACTAAATATGAAGGGCAAGCGCCCCACGTTCCTCCACCCGTGAGAGCACATGGGCGTCGTGCCATTTCATTGGTTCTTGCTTTTTATGCACTACCTAGGCTCATAAAAAAAAACGTCAAAAAAGACGGAATATGCGGGAAGGACGGTGCCAGAGTCGTATATATGGAGTTCGGTCATTCATTGGGAAGTATTGGAGGCAAATAAGGAGGCGCCATTGGCCGAACGCTGGCTGGGTGTGTTCCAGGCAGAGGTCGGCATTTTAGGTCACCCTCACTCACCCTCAGCCTCACAGCCACACTCACCTAAGCCCCTCACTCACCCTCACCCTCACAGCTATACTCACCTTCAGCCCCTCACTCACCTTCACCCTCACAGCCACACTCACCTTCAGCCCCTCACTCACCCTCATCCTCACAGTCACACTCACCTTCAGCCCTTCACTCACCCTCACTGAACCTCACGGCCCTCACGCCCCTCAAGCACTCATGGCCCTCACGCCCTCACGGCCCTCACGGCCCTCACGCACTCATACCCCTCACGCCCCATCACGCACTCATGGCCCTCACGCCACTCACGTACTCACCGCCCTCACGCCCCTCACGCACTCACCACCCTCACGCCCCTCACGCACTCACCACCCTCACGGCCCTAACACACTCATGCCCCTCACGCACTCAAGGCCCTCACGCCAACAACTTCGCCCAGAAATTTCACCTCGCAACACCAGCAACACGGGCCGCTCTGCGTTCACACGCAGCAACAAATTGCTGCAATTTGCCATCATCATCATGAAATTTTATTTTTCTTGCACTATTTAGACACACAATTACGCGCTAAAACGTGTTTTTATGCATTCTAAATCTCATTGAGAGTACTAATGCATCATTCTGAAACAGTTTAGTTCCAAAAACGATCAATTTCAAACCAGAACCAAGTCTTTTGTTGTCATCATCACCGGCACGAGGTATCACGTGAAAATATCGCGTCCCTGATTGGATGCAGCCGCTTCAAACGTCTTCGAATTGCTCCGAGTTGCTCGTTTGTTTCGAGCCGGACCCGATCTCAGCAATTCGTGTCGATCTAGGGAAAGCTAGGAACAACCTGCCAGAAACACCAAAATTGCTGAGAAAGTTGCTCCGTCTGAAGGGGGCCTCACGCACTCACCGCCCTCACGCACTCATGGCCCTCTACACCCCTCACGCACTCACTGCCCTCACACACCCTCACGCCCCTCACGCACTCATGGCCCTCATGCCACTCACCGCCCTGACGCCCCTCACGCACTCATGGCCCTCACACCCCTCACGCACTCACCGCCCTCATACCTCCGCCCCCACGCACTCATGGCCCTCACGCTACTCACCGCCCTCACGCCCCTCACGCACTCATGGCCCTCACACCGCTCACGCCCCTCACGCACTCACCGCCCTCAAGGCCCTCACGCACTCACGGTCCTCACAGCCCTCACAGCCCTCACGGCCGTCACTCACCCTCACACTCCTGAAGTTTCCTAGTTCAGAAACTCACTCACCCTCACCTCACCTGTGAAGATGAGGGTGAGTGAGGGTGAGTGAGGGTGGAGTGAGGGCCCTCATAAATGAGGTTTGCCAAGGTATGGTTCAAGGGCG
>JAZHYW010051439.1:0-19766 GCA_037355805.1 Ixodes ricinus
TCACGTGCGCCAAGTCACGAATGCTTGCTAATGCCCTTACTACGCCACTTCGCCGAGAGCTGGGGATTGTCCCACCGTTCCGGCGAGAAAATAATATGTCGTCAAACGAAAATTCGATGTTTTCTGTAAAAAAATGGTGGAAGTTTGAAGTCGTCGCCTTCTTGCACCAACAGCGACAAGGTTGACAGTATGATATTGGGATTCATTTTTCTTTCATCGGCGTACATAGGAGCACCGTCGGACTGTCAACTTTGACGTTGTTTGTTGAGAATGCAGCGACTTCAAGCATCCACCATGCTTTTCACAAACATCAACAAACTAATCGAATGCATCGTTCGACGCCATCTTCCTTTACATGCCGCCGCCATCTTTCGGAACATGCTGCCGCCATGTTCCGAAACCACGAAAGGTGCAAACCTTGAACTACATATGATAGCGACGACGAAGTGGAATTTATTTCCCTGCACTCCAAAATAACTAAATAACATTTTCTTAAGGTTCCAGTTTTTTAGCCGCGCCGGTTCTGTTCTGTCCGCCATCGTGCAGAGATTCTTCAGCTTTCAACCTTACTCTACTCGTAGACAACTCGCGGAGAGTGTTATGTCTAAAACGCAGTGACTGGGCGTCACGGTGAGGCAAAAAAGCCAGTCATCGTGGCTCATATCTGGCACTCAGGAAAAGGGTATAATAAACCGCTTTCCCGCGACGTGCGCTAAAGATAGGCCAAACGCTCATTATGCCGTTTTCCTTCTGATTAATTTTTGTTTCTTTGATTTAAATAACAGCAGTATCGGACAGTAAACTTTTACAGTGTTGGCTTGAGAAAGAGCATTTTGTGATAAGGTTTCTTCCTTTCCTTTTTTTACCGATTATAGCGTCATCAACAGACTAAAGCCTGAAACACGTGTGAGGAAAAATCGCGTCGCATCGCGCCGCCAAGCAGCGTAAACATAGCAAACTTCGCGCGGGACGGCACGGCATTGGGCCACGTCATAGCGTCGGCGCGACGCGATGCGATTTTGCTCACATATGCTTCACGCTTTATTAATTGAAACATGATTTAACTCACTTCTACGAGGACCTCGCGTTTGTTACAGGTGGTGTCTAAAAGAGCACATGATCCTAAAGGTCCATTCACACAGGGGCGTTTGCTTATGTTTTCCTACGTTACGTTATAACTAGGTCTGGGCACTTGATCTAATAACCTACCGATGAATCAATTAATGCTTTAATGGCGATTAAAATTTTAACCAGTTAATCGGTTAAATTTTGACAAACAAAAAAAGTAAAAATTGAACGCTTTCACCACGCAGACCTGTACGAGTACGCCTGTATGAAGGCAAACTTTAGGTGAAAATTTGACCTAAAGTAAACTGCAGGGGCGAGATGTGTAACTCGAAACAAGTGGAGAAGGTTATATGTGCTCCAGCCACTTCAACGCCATGCGATTGTCCGTTTAGCGCAGCTGCGACTATTGTGAACAATCAAAGGAGTTCCCTATTGCTGGAAAATATTAACGAATCTGTTTGCTTCTGCGGCTGAAGTAATAATTTGTGAGTGTGGGTGTCTTTTGACTGTTCTCAAATACATATCAAAGTTGATTTAAAATCTGAAATTGTACATTTTGTCGTTTATCACAAATTCAACAAAGTAAAAAAAATTGTAATTTTGACTTTTTAAACAACTATGATACATGGGAATGTACGAAACCTATTAATTGATTATTTATTTGATTAAAATTGACGCCCAGCCCTAGTTATAACTTAGTCCCCGGGACATCCGTGCTTTGGATGATCCGGACCGCTTGGCAGTTCTCCCGTGTACATGTTGTAAAAATACAAATAAATATTACGACAACAAGTGTGCGTGAGTTAATAATAATAATAATCTTTATTTCCAGACATACATGTGTCTAAAAGGCTGCGACAAAAGAACACAAAAAGAAATTCGGCACAGACACTTAAGATTGCTTACGTGTGGGAATGCGAAAGGCATTGTAATCCCTTTGGTGAACATGTTTTCGATATGCATTAAAGTTCCTTCTGCTGATTCGGTGTGTGACGCGCGGGAGGCAGCGCGCTCATTTTATACACTCATGACGTGGCGCCACCACCTCCCCATTGGCTGCGCCGTCACGTGCCTAATGACGCACGCACTAGGCCACACCTTGTGCGTGCGCATTGCTCCAGGAGCTCCAGGAAGAGCTCCATAGACGGCTTCGCGGATGTCAAGCGAAAGGGTCTCTTTTTCCTTGCTTTTTTACAAACACGTCGGTTCGAGCTATGTACATGCACACGCTGGCCCACCGGTTTAAGTACATAGCCTCAAGATTTGACACAGATGTAGTTTTCACATGCAAATCGAGGCTGGGAGACCTGTGCAAGACGGTAAACAGAAAGGAACTCGATCCCGTCGCCTTGCCGCACCAAGAAACATGCTAACAGGCTCACCACGTGCAAGACTGAGCTGAACTTCTCAGGCCCATGTCCTGCGGCGTTGAATACATCGGCCAAACGGGTCGCTGCGTAAACGACCAGCTCCGGGAGCATCACAAAGAAGTAGAGGACGCCGCACCCAACAATCAGCACCCGATAGGCACGCAAAGACGGGAATGTCGCGGCTGCGCTCCCGACTCACGACGATGCTGGTAAATCTTCGTGAACGCGTCGGGAGGGAGATTATAGAAGCCTTTCGAATGGTGACGAGCCCGCAAATCATAGGCTCATTGTCTCTTTTGCTCGGAAAGATCTCGGGGCCCTGGCGGCTCGACTGATGCCATTTTATCCCAAAATCACCCCCCCCCCCTCTTCCAATGCTTGGAAGTCGTGGCCTCAGAAAACGCCCCCCCCCCCCCACTCGAAAAAAATAATCCTGTCTACGGGCTTGATGTCTTATATATATTCATTATCGTTTGATAACATTCTTCACTGATTGATTGAATATGTTTTTTTAATTCTTGAATAGTTAAAACGATAGCTACTGGCTTGTGAGCCTTGTGAGCTCTCTAACGAAATCGCTTTGCCAACCCTGCAGCGCGGAACAAAGCCAGTATCAAAGAACAAAATTTGCCCAGCTTGGCACTCTCGCTCGGGTAGATGAGATAGCTGGCTCCGCTTCTGGGTGAACTGGGCACACCACTGGCACGTTTGCTGGCATATGTGTCAGTGAGAGCACGCGCTGAGCCCTGAACGTGCACGGGCGAGCAGCAGAAAGGAGGAAATAAGAGCAGAGGAGGAACGTCCCTGCCAGGAGCCAGCTTCTGAACACCCGGATGAGTGCCGCCATTTAGTGGTTGATCTAGTGGCTTGATCAAGATGACCGCCGTGGGACCGCCGCCTGAAACAGTTGGCGACAGAGCAAAGCAATATTACATGACCTTCCTAACACTATAAATGTAATGCTGAGAAAGTCGCACTTTTGAGTCATGACGATCGGCAGTTGCGTCCGCTTCTGCATACGAGCCAAAATGGCGGCGCCCACAACAATGTCGGGGAACTGAGTGCCGATACTCTAAGCGCAGCTCATTAGTGGCTCTATTGTCACCCTGTACTTCGTTTCAGCTTAAGTCCAGACACAGCCGATGCCACAAGAACGAGCATGTGGCCCTGGAACAGTGCTTGCACTGCACGACTGGGCGTGCTTGGCAGGGACGCTGAAAGCCCGGAGCTCTGAGCTTGTAGTACCGGCGGCGTCTGAACTTCAGCTGAAACGAAGTATACGAAAAGCGCACATAAAGGTACCCTAACCAAAACGAGGCTTCAACTAATGCACGTGCAAACCACTATTGATTTTGCTTTTTTTTTTTTTGCTCGCAACAGTTACTGCTGCTGATGCCAACACGTGTAGTGCGTGTAACTAAACATGGAATGTGCTATTTGGTGCTTTTGAGAATTTAGCAAAAGGTATATAGACCTATTGCTAAATTACCCAAGCATCAAGGAGAATGCAAGAATCGTTGTTCCACGCGCCAGCACGTGCTGACCCCAGCTGTAGCACTCTTCGTAAAGCAAATGCCTAAAACAATATGCATCTTGCACGCGCGTTCGTCAACGTTTGATTTTGGTTATTTACTTCGAATCTTTTATGTGGGGAAGGCGTGCTCGCGTGGAGTGTGGAACACCAATCTCTGCATTCTGCTTGGTACTTGGATATTATATACTTCGTTTCAGCTGGTCCAGACGCAGCCGATGCTAAAAGCACGAGCCTGTGGCCCTGAACAATGCCTGTACTGCACGAGCGCGCGCTTGGCTGGGACGCTGGAAGCCCGGAGCTCGCGCTTGTAGCATCGGCTGCGTCTGAACCCAAGCTGAAACGAAGTATAGCAAGAGGTCTATTGCACGTCAAAAGAAGTGAAGAGTGCTCGTGCACACCTTTGATCGGCCCTCAAGGTGCTCGAGCGCTCGCGCGCCACTAGATTGGACCGCATAGCCACCGACATTTGTCCACGAGGACAACCTCGCGACCGATCGAACACTACTCAGCCGAGAAAGAAGCAGGTCGACGAAGCACGGTTTCCCGCATTCGCCATGGCTGGAATGTGAAGGTGACATGAAAGCAAAGAGATCCAGGAGCCAGGTACGTTTGGGCGCCGTTTCTTAAACATCTTATTCTTGTCCACAGCAAAAAGAGATGCCGTGCAGAGCTTCCTTTTGGCACAGTGGTCGAGTCAGACATAAATCAGAAAGGTGTTGACACCTTCCGAACGACGCGTGTCGAAATTTCGAAGGTTTAATTATGCTTGACCATCGACGTAGCAACCCAGACAACAAGGAATGCGGGTATAAGCCAATATATGTTTCAAAAGAACATGAACGCGCATCTTGCGTGCAGTCCCCATATAGATAAGCATAACTTGCAAGCGTCATCCATGGCTGGGTGCTGACGGTTATTTCTATCTTACTGATCTTCGATCTACAACTTCTGCGGTGTGAAACTAACACGGCGACCCGAACGCTCGCGGCGCATAAAATACTTTCATGGCCGAGAATGACGTCACATACAAGCTCAGGGTGCCTGAAATAACCAGGCGTGATCTAAAATGGGCTGTTAAGATCGGCTGCTGCACATAGCATAGCTAAACTTTTTCGTCATAAGGTGTACTTCACAGATCGGTTTTATCTGTAAAATTACAAAGCCTAGCTCCTTATTTGTAAAATAATAGGGACCGAAAAATCTTGCCTGGTCAACGGGGAATGGCGACGCAGACGACCGAGTCGAGTGGCGGGGCGCGTTTGGCGCACGTATTAATAGATGGCGTCGGGTGCAGCGACACGCAGACGAAATTCGTCGGCAGGAAGAGCGCTGTCTTTATGCCACGCGTTCTGTTTTTTTTTTTTAGCATTAAGTATTGCCCTTATTGTTCGACTTTATTTTTAAACCAAGGGTACATTAAAAAATATTATGTTCATTTTAATAGACCACGGTCGACGTGAGCAATCTTGATCAGGACGTAGAGCCATCTATCAATACGTGCGCCAAACGCGGCCACCACTCGATCCGGTCGTCTGCGTTGACGACCGCCGTTGACCCTGGCAAGTTTTTTTTTCTTGTTTTTTTGCACAGAGGGCTACGCTTTGTATTTTTACAAGACAGAACCGACCTGTGACATGTAACTTTGACGGAAGAATTCGGTTCCTGCACGTATAGTGCAGGGACCGAATTTTGAGGCCCATTTTCAGATTAAACCTGGTTATTGCAGACAGCCTATATATATATATATCCTTTTTTTTTTAAACATCCACTCTTGTGTAGGATACTTCATTAAAGGCCGCGACCTGATTCACGAGGTGAGACGTTATTAGCGATTTTGCAGATTTCACGTCGCTCGGTTGGCAGAAAAATAGAAGCATGATGCAAGTTGCAGTGCTGTTACAAGCATAAGCGGTGCCAAACGTCGCAGCTTTGAAATTACAATTAAAATCGCACTATGCGAGTCGGGCTTTTCTATGTTGGCAGTTCGCGTGTCTCGATTGGAGGCTTTAAACATATTGTGAAACGCAATTCTTTTTTTTTATACGTCAGAAAATAAATAAAAACGTACGGGAGTAAAATAAAACAAAAATCCTCCAAGAATTTTCGTATTTCACGGTGCCTTTCTTCTGTGGCATTTCAGAAGGAATGAAGAGTGGGCATACACGAATATATTTAGACGTACATCGTGTCTTCAAAACTGTTACATTGTTTTGTCGATTTCTGTTTTACCGCAAGTCTAATTTGTATATCTATTCGTGAATGGTTAGTCTCTTCGCAAATGTAGCGCCAGCGATCAGAACCAGATCGCGAAGTTTCAGAAGTCACCGTTATCTTGTTCAAAAAGTTATCCGCATTTCTTTTTTTGCGATTTTTAAAAGAAAAACAATTTCCCACGTTCTTGGTGGTTGACGCCATTCTACGCTACGTATTCATAGGCTCCGTCGGTCAGCGTTTTGCCCTCCAGAATATCAGAAAACAGTGCAAAAAGGTTTAAATAAGATCGCGCTCAGTTCTGAAACTTTGGCATCAGGTTCAGACGACTAACAATTCAGTTGGTGCAAAGGTTCAGCATTTGGCGATCTTTAGTTTAGTATAGCCTCGAAAGAAAAAAGAAAACATCAAAATGATTTCGGGGGCATCTGCATATATGGCTTACGCTGACATCACGTGAGCGGGTATTGAGAAGGACCTTACTGCTCCGCTCGTGCTTTCTTGAGCATATATTTGGAATCAGTCCTTTTTGTTCTCCGCAAGAACAAGTTCGAATGAGCATTGGCACGGTGTGAACGCGTTCCGTGAATGCTATGTGAATTGGCGTTGAAGCACATTCTTAGACGAATATCTCAACTCTTACCCAGGATCATCCGATTTCCTCCGCGCTGAAACTCCATGTGGAAGGGCAAAACCAACGTGGGGCGCGGGTAAGTTTATGAATCACCAACGCTCGTAGAGAAACTCGGTATCTACTAACAAAACCAAATTGTAGAGCATCTGCAAAGGAAACGCACCCGCTTCTGCGAAAGCGACAGTTGCATTGGCGCCGTTTCCGCGCTTTTATTCCCGACCGCAGCGACCTATGGGGGTTACGACTATTGGCATACATGATGGCTGTAAAAGGTCAGGCAGTGTCATGAGCCGGATCAAAGCACAGCGCTTGGGCATAAGCAGGCAAGCATTAATTTCAAAATCGTTTGCTCGATATTTATCTACTACGTTCTACCGGCGAGCATATTGGCGCAAGAGAACTTCCAGACGCTCATTCGTTTGGGGAAGCGACGGAAGGAATATCTATTATCCTACTACCGCACTCGAAGACGCTGATAAGCACACAATGTTAGACTCAAAAACACAAAAAACGATGCAAGGCGCAATTAATTGGTTAGGTTATTATGAATCCGCGCTTTCTCCGCGGCTTTGTCGTTGCTGTCGTTTTTTTTTATTTCTGTGGTTACTTCGCGGAATTTTCCAAGCTTTGCTGCAGAAGTCACCGCACCAGCGTGCCATCACGCAATCACGGAAGTAACAAAGGGAGAAATGAAAATCGCGGAAGAACCTGCTCCATCCAGATCAGTGCTTTCCCACTAGGTGCCTTCCGGTTTGCTGAAATCGTGAATCGCAGCCGATTTCAATACCGAAAAATCAATATTAAGAAAAGAAGTGAGAAAAAAAACACAAAAGAACGGCTCTTACTTGTACGGAAAGCATAAGGCGATGGGTTATCGGTGTTGATTAGGTCAGTAGCTCGGAATGAGGTTAAAGCAAATTATCGACCGCCCCCCAAGGAACAGCTTAGATGCTGTGAAAAATGTGCAATGGCGGCTCGCTGTCAGAACGCGTACAGCAGCAGAGCAGACAACTATGGCGGCCATTGAATACGCACTTAAGCCTTTTCAAACACTTATAAAAAAAAGGAAGGCTTCGCGATGCAACAATTGTTGTACCTTCAGTAAGTAGCGCCTATAATTATTTTCATATTCACAACATATGAAACACGCGTTAGTTTGTTTGTTTTTCTCCACGCAATGACAGTCGAAGAAAACGTTTTTGAAACACAACCATCTTTCAACCCCTCAACTACCAGCCAGAACAAGCGGTCACGTGATCAGGAGCCGATTATATGCCGCCAAAGTTTATCATACCCAAGCGCTAGGGTTGCCAAATCACAAGGCATGCGCAGAGTTCCACATACTGTTCAGATGATATCACAGTAGACATACATCTCCGGTTCAAGATATTTGCGTATCCAGAGGGCGCCACAGCTTTCACTTGGCCACAGGTGCTATGAAACCCGAGCCATTTTGACATGGCTGCTTACAGTTGGTATAATAGTATTAGTATAGTAATGTTTGCAGTTAACTGCAACAGGGGTAGTGGAAACAGCGGCGGCCTCCTCGTGAGGCTCGTCGTGTAGAACCTACAAGGTAGCGTTGCTTTCGTTTTCGGAGCACCTCTGGCAGCGAGGGGCCGTGCAAAGCGTGGCTGTTTTCGATCTTAGCGGTTCATTAGTGTGACCTGCGTATGCTTCATGGGTGTTGAAACGTCTTTGAATTAATGTTTAAAGCTTACTTGGGCAATGCATCCTGGCGCGTAGCAGTGCGCATCCGCCTTGTTTCTCTTCGTTCTCATTGCTTAGCGACGAGCCTGGAACTTATGAGTGATCACGATGCCAATCCCTTGACATTCACGAAAACAAATTGCGAAAATGACCATCCACACCAAAGAAACCATCCGAGAAGGTACGCCATGCCATTTGCCATGTTAAAGTAGTCGTGTCCTCCGGGTTTCGACAACAGCACCACTCGCGGCTGTCCACACCTTTTTCTTCACACGCCCGATGTGCCGCCGCCCACGCTTTTACCACTACACCTATAGTCTAGTGCACTGTCATGTGTCTGTTTTCGCTTTGGCCGACTCTTCCTCAGTGTGGTGTAACCCTTATTCAAGGTCAGCTGCTTTATGTTTATTGTTTTTGTTTGGAGTATATGGTGTGTCGGCGCACAAATTTCTTCCTCAACTTTGAATGAGAACTTGGATGTAAAGACGATGATCGGAACTCGAGTTGAACGTGCGCTTGGCGCCAATAACTGCTCTTTACTTGCCCAGAAAATGCTGTCATCGAGCTGAATTATGTTGAGTAAAAGTTTTGGTGTGTGGTATTTTCAATGTTTTCGTGAATCGCACGTTTTTTCCAATGCAAGGAAAAACGAGCGTTCTTGGGTATGCGGATTACCAGCTGCTCCAAAATGTTCGGCATGGAACACTGCTTGCGTTGCATTGTGGAATTTTTTTGGTTGGTGGCATGGTTTCGATTTCGATGGCACCGTTTACGAAGCAGTGAATGTCTGCACTGCGCAAAAATTAAGTCAGCACGTGCTTGCATTGCACCCATTCACTCTTCGTGAGAGCCCCCCTTAAACACGTTAAATCTGCAGATCCTTACGGCCAGCGGGCGTAAGGACCTGCAAATTTAGCTGATGAAAAGCGATGAGGAGCGTGCCACGTCCAATTGCTTTTCTGGCGGCCTGGCGACCACCCGAGAGTGCAGCTTACACCTGCCGTGTCACAGATTATTTTTTAGAAGCCTACGACATTGAAATAATGGAATAGAATATTGGCCCAGTACACTTCTTCCTTTGTTTACTTGCGTATAAAGTGTGGTACGTCGGAAGTCGAAAAAACGTGCCCTTGTATTATATTCGTATTGAAGTATAGGCAACACCATAAATAAAAGAAGTCCCAGATTCGAAAATGCGTGCCTCTCTATTTTATCGCCACGGGATGTCGTGTATTGAAGATGGCAAATGGACACTGAAACGGTTGCCAAACGGTATCTAAGATGCTTTGCGCTGCCAAACACGCCGTTTGGATCGCATCGATTTTTGCAAAGAGGCCTATTATGCTGCGCCTGGCTAAATTTCTAATCTGCAATGAGGACCTGCCAGCCATAACTCAATTAGAGACTGACTTCACGTTTTTTTTTGAAAAAGAAATGCTTTCGCATTTTAAAGGGGCGATGCAACAATTTTTGTACTTTGCGCAAATACCGCTTAGAACGGATCCCTGACATTAATGACCTATGAAACACGCGTTCGTTTTTGACCCCACGCAATGGAAGTCCCAGAAAAAAAATTAAAGAAAAACGAGCAGCGTTCACCCCCTCAACTCGCCACCCGAACAAGCGGCCACGTGACCTGGAACCGATTATATGCCGCCAATGTTGATCATAGCCACGCGCTGGGGGCTGGCAAAGCACAGGACACGCGCTGAGTTCCAGACATTGTTATGGCTCGGCTATTGTCGTCGTTGCAGCGATTGGACACGGGCCACAACCCGAATGCTTCTCGAGCTAGGAATTATCACGAGCCCAAATCGAGTGCCCACGCAATGCTCGGGTCCAATCTATGAACCGCATTCAAATATCGTCATCGGGGTGTACTGCGATACCCACGTTACGTCATCAAATTTTGCAAAGGAGAGATTGAATGAAAATGATCTCTCTTATCCTTTAAATTACACCGCAACAAAGGAGTTTCTTGGCCAGTGGCGTTGCGTGCGAGTATCCTTGAGTCCCACTAGTGCCAGTAAGCTCGTGTAAAGTGAAAAACATTCCAACTGAATATCGTTGCACAGCTCCTTTCAAGTAATTCCCTATAAACGATGTTCTTTGTATTTGCCCTCACAACATCCTTATGTGGACTGTTGGACCGAAACTTTTATTTATTTTTGGAGGTACTACATTTCGCGGGCTAAACTTTATGCAAAATTTCCAATCCCTTCCGTAGGCTGGCGAAGCTACAGGACTTTAGCAAACCGTTGCCGTGTTCCGCGAACCGCACTACAGGACCTTTGAAGCATGCTTTAAGCGCGGCACCGCGGTTACGCTATCACTCTGGCGCGCGCTTAAAGAGGGCCATGAAACAATTTTCTATTTCCGTTAAATACTACCTAGTATCACTCCCTAACGTTACTAACTAAATAAACTTGCCTTAGGTTTTCATTCTAGGCAACGACAGTCGACAAAACAATTCGAGAAATGTTAGCATCGTTCATCCCCTCAACTCAGAGAAAGAACAAGCGGCCGAGTGGAATGGTGCCTATCCTATGCCGCCAGCGTTAATCATAGCCACGCGCTGGGGTTGGCAAAGCAGAAAACACGTGCTGAGCTCAAGGCACTGTTAGAGTTTGGCTATTCTCACTACCGCAGTGGTTGGACACGTGCCATTACCCAGTATTTGTCAAATCACTGGTTTACTAGCCGAAGACTAGTGCTCACGCAGTTTCCGTGACCAATCCATGAGCCGTGCTCGAATATCGTCAGGCGGGTGCTATTGATCGCACAATTACGTCATCAAGCTCTGAGAATTAACGGCAGACTATAGACCTTTCCAAAAAAGAGCGTGTGGCCGGTGCCATCTTGACTGTTCGTGCGTATGGCGCGTGCTTTCCTCGCTTTCCGAAGCGACGAACACGCACGTGCGGAGCTGTGAAGACCGCACGCGGGACTGTGATTTTGTAAACATTAAAAAGTCTATACTTCGTTTCAGCTTGGGTCCAGACGCAGCCGATGCTACAAGCGCGAGCTCGGGGGTTTCCAGAGTCCCTGCCAAGCACGCGCGCTTGCAGTACAGGCACTGTTCAGGGCCACACGCTCGTGCTTGTATCATCGGCTGCGTCTGGACCCAAGCTGAAACGAAGTATAAAAGAAATACTCCCCTTTTATCCTCGCAATTTTACGGCGACAGAGAAGCTTCTAAATCAGTGGCGGTCTGTCTAACTATACTATACTTCGTTTCAGCTTGGGTCCAGACGCAGCCGATGCTACAAGCGCAGAGCTCGGGCTTCCAGCGTCCCTGCACAAGCACGCGCGCTCGTGCAATGCAAGCACTATTCAGGGCCACACGCTCGCGCTCGTAGCATCAGCTGCGTCTGGACCCAAGCTGAAACGAAGTATAGGGTCAGACTGGGACTAGTACTCCTCAGCAAAGTCATAAACATTCCAACCCGATATCGTTTCATGACCCTTTTAAGCATGCTTTAAAGGGTCCGCTAGTGCGCTATTGGAACACCGTGACGGTTGCTAAAAGTTCCTGTTGCAAGGCGCCTACGTAGCGTCGTTTGGAACTCGTTAAAATCCGAATAAGAGATTGCATTGATAATTTGATTTTGTCGACGCGCTTTGACGTCGCCCTTGGAGGATGTTGGAACAAAAACAATGAAACACCGAGGCTGGAAAGCATTTTATCCAAGTTCAGGCGATACAAAAAAAAGGCGTTGCTGCTACCTGTCCCAATCAGGCCGCTGTGGATACATTTTGTTCTTTGACATTAGAAAATGAACGCGTGTGAACAAAGTCCGTTTTGTTTCGTTGTTTTTGTGGTGCTAATAAAATGAAATGACACACTTGGTGCGTTTGAAAGACGTTCACTCTGCACTGGAAATTTAATTGAAAACGATATGTACAACAATAAGCACAACAGTATTCCGGAAAAAATATCGGAATTCGGGATTGTTCGGCTGGCTCACATTCCTCTGTCGGGCTTGGCGGATATACCTTGCTGCCGAACTTGCCATATGGAAGCAAGAGTGTCGTTTGTCCTTCAAAGCGAAGTAGCTTAGCGGGTTCGGGTCAGCGTTCACGGCTTCAGACTTGACGGCGCCGGGGACGATCGAGGAGATGGCAATTTCCGAGGAAGTTTAGCCGCCGCCAATCAGATGATGGTCAGGCTGCGTGGACTTCAAGGAAACTTATGAGGCCAGGAGGATACGTCGTGGTGTCCGGCGCCGCTGATGAGAAACGTCGACTCCTGGACGGGTCGGCGCCATTACGACAGAAGGCCCGGGGACACGGCAACGTCCAAATGGTTTGTGCTCGGCCGGTTGCCACACGAACCCCTTCGCGTGCCGCCCCGCTTACGGACTTCAAATCCCGCGCTTCTCTCGTTTTATTGTTATTTCTCTTTACAATAAGGGGTCGATCTGGATAGGATGATTTTATTAGTTATGTCAAAATTCTCAGGGGCGTCAATCAAAAACATTACCCGACTACACTCTGGTCAGAAATTTCGATAAAGTACTATAAGCAATTAATATGTGCTTCTGCTAATTTAAATTGATGCTGAACATAGTGCTGAACATGCTGAACATAGAGTAGACATTATTTTGTGAACTCTTCTTGTGTTTGCTCAATGGCATCATGACCCATTTTCAGCCACTAATTTAATGGTGATGCGCAGAAATCATGTAATCGCGTAAATGAATATCTGAGATGAAAGAGAACGGGTTTGCGTACGCACCATCATGTCATTGTGATACACGTTTGACAACATGTGTGATTACATCCTAATTGGCCGATGTTTTAAATAGATTGGGATTTGAGTTACTTGTGTTCGAATAAAATATAGAACATACTGTTTCTAAGCAAACAAATATGTTTCCTTTTTCTTGCGGAGGCGACTTTTGCGGCGATTTATATTTTTACATCTACCACAGTGGTTAATTTCAGTAAAATTTTGGGATGAGAACAGGTGATGCGAGGTATTACCTTTTATCATCCGGGTGAAAGGCACTGCACCCTTCTAAGGCATTTTAACGTCCTTTTTGATAACTTCTCTTGTGGCACAGCGGAATTGTGATTGCTTAGTAAGATCTTCAAAAACCAAATGCGTGGAGCCACGTGGCAGACCAAGCAGGGAACGGACCTTCTTTTGTAGCTTCTCGACGCTTACTGTCGTGCAGCGTAATTTTTACACATACCGCATTCACTCGGCGCCCACATTCTAGCCAAAAAATGTGTATTATTTTACTCTAAGTAAACAACGTTTCCAGAGAAAGATACAACTTTCTGAAGCTATGTGTACAGATATAACAAAAAAAAAATCATAGACGACCGTGCCCTCACGCACCTTAGTCGCCGATAGAAACTATACAAGCCCAGGCTGTTCTTCAGGCTGGAGAATAAAAATCAAGATTATATAAATCATGATTGAAAGTGTCATTTATATTACCCTACTTTTACTATACTAATCAAAAAAGCACGTTTACAAAAAAACAAGAATTCTAGGCTAGTTTTTGTTTTCTCAGTTTTGTAATATTTTACTATTTTCGTGTGCATATGATTTTCAAATAAAACCGGAAATTCATCAAGCAAAAACAAAAACATACTTAAGACTGCTTGTGTAGGAATGCTCTCGCATTCCTACATGCGAAGCATTCCTACATGCAGCACTGCCACGTCTTCCTTTTTCGCTCAGCGCTCCGACGGTGACATCACGCTGCTCCACTGCGCAGGCGCGCAGCACCCGCCTTCTTCACGGCTTCCGTGACGAAGCGCAAGTGTTGCTGATGCTTCTCTTTTTGTTTTATTTTTAAGCCGCGTCAACTTCGACCTGGAGCGGCGCGTTCATGATTGCGTATTTTTATGGCCAGTGTTTGGGCACAGCACCGACGCCGCCTTTTCGCGTAATGGGACATATAAGGATTTTGCCTTAAAACTAAATTAGAAAAAAAAAAAACATGGGCAGAGCGAGGTACTATTCTGAGCGAACAGGAGCTTGATCTGTATCTAGTGCAGACGATTTCTCTCACATAATCATCCCACATGCTTTATAAAGCTGTACTGTTGCCATGCAAAAAAAAAAAAGAAAAAGACGTTGTTGAGAGTTGAATTCGCAAACTTGATCAAGTTCAAACGCCACAATTCTAAATTGCAAACTTTCGTTTCGATGCTTTGCACTTCTGTTTCAGGCAAGTGTGTGCTCGTATTTTGTCTGAGCAGACAGCGGCGCAATCCGTCCGATACTGAACTTCGAAGAGAACTCATATAAACATTGTTGGAGGCTGATTGGGTCATGTTTGAATTCGTTTAAGTATTAAATCTAGTAAAGTGCTTGCACTACGTAAAACATTCAAGCTCCATCTGTTCCAATAAGTCGTATGACGGCGTTTACTTAAAGAATAGAAAGTTTATAATTTAACTTTACTCTACGGCATAATTACATTTACAGTTAATTTATGTTTTAATACTCTTTTTAAGTTATTCCGAGCATTAAACGATAATATATCGCGCTTAGAAAACAAATAAAAGTACATTTTTGTTGATATAGTGAGTTAAACTATGTAAGTACGATCTAAGCAATTCTGACATAACAGAAATCTAATGTAATATTTAAACACGCTTACGTGATAAATAAAACTTGGTTGTGTGAACGTGATTTCTACTCCGTTGCATTCTACGTTCGGCCACAGCGGATGCCACAGCCATCAATGATAATACAAAGCTCTATGAATGTTAAGGCTCGCTTACACAGTTCCGTTTCCCTCTGTTTGTCTCCATAAGGGACTGATTGCGTCAAGCTGTTGCTATGACGACGCATACAACGGGCCAATGGGGAGACGCTGTGCTGCACGACACAACGCAGTGCAACGCAGCATGTGTGAACGAGCCTTTAGGTGACCTGAAACAGGGGGCGCTGTGACGTGCGGGGAACGACATCACTTCCTACAATCCCAGAACTGGATTGGCTGGGATGGCCCCATGGCGTCCGCTGCGGTCAGACGTAACATAAAATGTAATAGTATATAGTTAAGTGGTCGTAAACACTTGTACTTTATTTATCTTATGACTAGCACTCGTTCAGTGACCCTGTGGTATTTAAGTAGAACACACTTTTTAATTTTCCCAATTACAACTGACCAAAAGTAGTCTGAACTAGACTACTCCTATAGCATGAAATCTTCGCGTCATTGGATAAAACGTGGACGGCAATAACGCTGCTGTTTGAGGGAAGTTTGTTAAGTGAGAAACATTACAGTAAAGAAGCAAACTGCTGTCTGTTTGGTTACGCCTGCACACTGGCATATCAGTGAATAAGGATTGCACAATATCAAGTTGTGTCTACTTCAAACTTATACTTTGGCTATGGGATCCGGATAAGACGGTCTCGGACAAAACGGTCCCGGACAGAACGGTCCCGGTCAAAATGGTCCTGCTAAAGATGGTCCCAGGTACATTTTCCAGCATAGTTTTCTCGCTCTTCGGAAATAGGTTTATTGTTCGTTGTTCGTAATTCTTGCAAGTTAAGCGCGGAAAAAAATATTATACAGATAACTCAAATTGTAAATGGTGAAATGTTTTTTTTTAAAGTTTGTATATATATTTTAAGACACGCTACATGCCAGTATATAGCTTAGCCGAGCGGAAGATATATATATATTATACACAAACACGCGGCTTTGACGTTGAGCAGCTGCGGTGGCGCTGCTGTCAACGTGGCGCTGGCGGCAGGCGCAAGTTGGCGTAAACGCGTCATTTGACGAGGATATGGTTCCTGCATAACCGCAGTGCTCACACGTGGCGAGGGGAAATGGGAGAGCGTTTAGCGTCAATAGAAATAATATACAATTTGAGAACAGCGTGTACGTTTATACAATATACAGCGTGTCATACAAAAAAAAATCTTTTTTTTTCCGCGAAAATAAACGACGCATTGCCGAATCCTCAGCATCTGAATGTAGCGCTTGCGGCACCAGATTCCAAAGCTCCTAAATGTCCCGGTATCTTTTTCGAGCGCACCTCTTAGGCGCCCGTTTCCGGCTTGAGCGGCGCCGCGTCGGCGTGACCGCGTGGTTCATTATGGGACTTTTGCCATAATAAAGTCCCACGTGACATCACTTGCGACGTCACGAGGGTTGCTCGTGACGTCACCGCGCGTTGCATTATGAAGAAGATTTTCCCCCACTAAATTTTTTAGGAAAACTTCTCCGCTAAATTTAGCAGAAAAAATTCCCCCGGTAGATTTAGCAAAAAGATTTCCCTGCTAAACTTAGTGGAAAAATCGTTTTCCGATCAAATTTCGCCGAAAGAATTCACCGCTGAATTTAGCGGAAAAAATTCACCAGCTAAAATTAGCGTGAAAAATTTCCCGCTAAATTTAGCGGGGAAATTTCCCTGCTAAGTTTAGCAGAAAAAATTCACTAAATTTAGCGAAACAATCTTCCCGCTAAATTCAGCGGGAAAAAGTTTCCGCTAAATTTAGCGAAACAATTGTCCAGCTAAATTTAGCAGGGAATTGTTTCCACTTATATTTAGCGGGAAATTTAGTGAAAATTTTCAACTAAATCGGAGAGGAGCAGGAGAGGAGGGTAAAGATGAGGAAGAGGGGCATACCCTCCTCTCCGTATCTTCCTTTCCTCCTCTTCAAGAACTGCGCTCTAATTCGGCGTTACAGGTGATTGTAAACTCTTTCATTTTTTTCAAAAGTTGAAAGTGACGTTATGAAAAGGTAAGTGGGAAAATGAGGCCCATTATTGGTAACCGGAGTCATTTAACTTCACGTTTTCGAGAGCGCCGTCGGCAAACATTTTCCCATAAAATATATTTTTTTTAAAAATCAAAAGTTTTCTGTAAGATAACTGTTAGTTCTCAAACCTCTACAGCTGGTTCAGACCTCTAGCGCTACATGTGGCAGGACAATTAGCGTTCTGTGGTGCGTAATATTTTGCGCTAATAAAAGCATGCCAGCCTTCCCTTTTTATTTATTTTTATAAAGGGGGGGGGGAGGGTACACTCTAGGTACCAATTAAGGTGTCCATAATATTTTACATTCAGCACTAGAAAACATGTTTTTATAACATGCCCTCAGAAATATGTAGAAACTATATGCATGTGAACGTATGTAATTCATCTGTACATGCATTTTCTTGCAGCTCCATCGCCCTAATTCGAAGTTTAAGAAAATATTTTCGCAATGTGTGACAATTTTCAAGGCATACCTATACTACGTTATTTTAAAATCAGTGTGCAGCCGATACTACGAGCTAAAATGATCAATCAAACAGTGCTGAAAACAAATGTCATGACATTCTTCAGCTCCTTTCTATGTTTGTCATCACCGGATAGTCCAATCAAGCGCAGACAGTGCGGGCGATTTTGCGTTTCTCATCTACGCCTATGTAGTTTTGTTAGGACTTCCAGGCTTCATATTTGTACGGTGCTATGAACACGATTAGAAGACATAGATTTGAGTGAGCGATAATAAATTGATCAATTAGCTTTTGGGCGTTTTCGGTTGTTTCCTAGAATATATAATGAAAACCTCGAATGCGCTAAAATGTAATTTACAATTTCAGAGTTGCACTTCACTTACAACAATCAAAGAGTGTCGAAACTGTTCATAAATAACTTCGGATCATTCCGTCTTGGTTTATATTTGGTACCATTTTGTCCGGGACTGTTGTGACCAGGACCATTTTATTCGGGGTAATCTTTTCTGCGATTATTTTTGTCCTACATCCTTTTGGCTACTCATACCCTGAAGGAGGGGGCGACGAAAGCGCCTTCCTTTGTTTCTTCATCCACTTATTCTCGGTTGTGTTGGTATCGGGCGCAGTAGGCAATATTGTGGGCGCATAACCTTCCTATTCCGCACTTCTCTGTGATATCGAACAGTTTATTTGCGTTTAAGAAAAAATGAGGTTGCCATTTTTTATGCTATTGGCACTCCAATGCCCATTTGGAGCAAGGGAAGCAACGAGCTCGTGCATTTTACAGTTACTTTCTACGTGTGTCCTCGCACGAAGCACGAACACTTTGTTTGGGCTATGGCACGGCGCCAATAGTCTTCGTTCTGTACTGCAGTAAAAAAAATCCGACAAGAAATAAAAAAAAGTAAGTAAAGCAAAAGAAAAGCAAGTGCAAGCGAGTTGGTTCAATAGGGTGTATTCACTGGCGGCCATATCTGTGTGCGCTAATGCTGAGCACGTGCTGATGGCTAGCTTCCGCAGTTATTTTGCAACGTGCACCCCGCACCATCAAGATTGCCGGTCTTGGCAGCCCATTAATGTGAGCTCGTTCTGAGCATGCGCTCTAAACTGTGACCTCAAATATGGCGGCCAGTGAATACCCCCATAGAGAGTTTTAGTGTTACGTATAGGAGGAAACGCAAGCCCCTTACGTTAGCGTTAACACTGCGTCCTCCCCACTACGCATGAGCCATACGTGCGCACTGGAGCGAGCTATGAGTACGTACGCTCGCTATCGATTTTTGCGAGCGTACGTAGCAGGCCGCTGCGGCCATTCTAGTTGCTCTCGTGGCGCACGGGAGAGCGCGAGACTACTCCAGTTTGGAAAATGGCGGCGGTGAGGCAAACCAGTGGAAGTGCTACGCGCGTTGTACGGGTTCGCTTCACCTTTGAAGATTACCTCAACCTTGTGAAAGAAAGAGAAAGAAGAAGGCAAAAGGGCGAGGCTCGTGGCGGGCGAGGACACATGGAGTTCGGAGCTGGAGACAGACGAAAGAGCCGGTGCCGAGCAATTCCTCCAACTGAAGACCCGGACCACTAGACAGCCTTGGCCCTCCTCTTCATCGGACTCTGAACTTAAATACAGATTAAACCTTTCCCCAATGGTAGCGCTTCCCCATTTGACTTCCTCGGAGCGAGTGGAACTCGGCCTGATCGGGCGGTATTGACAGGCGACCTACAACCCCCTCGAAGAAATCAACGCGACGAACTTTTCTCGAGCACCCACAAGAACAGGTGTCGGTAGCCAAGAACGTTGGCGACGCCGTCGAACCCGAAAAGGAGTTTACCGTGCGGTCGCTACGCGAGCGGTTGCGACCTATTGCTTGCATACTTCCAAGCAAATGAAGAGGCCAACATAAGATAGTAGGGATCCCACAACATACTGGAGTGAACCATAAATCAAACTGCTGATCGCACAGTCAAAAAAAAAAAAAAAGATATCGTTTACAACAGGCAACTGGAAAGAGATTCACGCACTTCGTAGCAAAGCGATA